>ML789405.1:341901-355002 GCA_009831015.1 Picea engelmannii
GTCCTCTACCTAGCGTATGTCATTGTGGTGCCATGTTGGCGTCACATCAAGGACTTCCACCATGTTGCGTCTACATCACTATACTAGATCCAACAACACCTTCCATAACTAGAAATTCTAGTGTCTCCCTCCCTAACTGGCATCCGATGAGCCTTGTCATTAGTATGAGTATTGAATACAGTGTCAATCAACATATATGGCCGCCATTGTGAGCCATCATTTGATGATGATAAACTATCAGACAAGGAGTATAGAAATGGCTAAAATATTAAGAACAACGGGCCTTTCAACATACACAACATTCATCATTCCCATTCAACATTCCCAATGGTATGCAAGACTACATCAATTTACTTGTCATTTAGATCCAAGTCAGTGTTCAAGATTTGCAAGCCCTGTGGAAGTCGATAAATGTTTTTTGGCTCAATTCGATAGCTTAGTCCACGACGTCATCAAACTCTTTGTTTGGTAATTCCATTCTATGAAAGGAACAACAAATGTTGGAGGAAACAACTATTCCAGACCATGAATGGAACTCTCCTCTAGATTGACTCCAATTCTATGCTAGGCAAACTCTCTTGCTCTTTGTTTGCCACTTCTATTGTTAAAAAACCCCCATGTTGCAAGACTAGAAATAGAAATTCCACCATGTTGCGTCTACACCACTATACTAGATCCAACAACACCTTCCATAACTAGAAATTCTAGTGTCTCCCTCCCTAACTAGCATCCGATGAGCCTTGTCATTGGTATGAGTATTGAATACAGTGTCATTAAACAGATATGAACGCCATTGTGAGCCATCATTTGACGATGATAAACTATCAGACAACGAGTATAGAAATGGCTAAAATATTGAGAACAACGGGCCCTTCAACATACACAACATTCATCATTCCCATTCAACATTCCCAATGGTATGCAAGACTACATCAATTCACTTGTCATTTAGATCCAAGTTAGTGTTCAAGATTTGCAAGCCCTGTGGAAGTCGATAAATGTTTTTTGTCTCAATTCAATAGCTTAGTCCATGACGTCATCAAACTCTTTGTTTGGTAATTCCATTCTATGAAAGGAACAACAAATGTTGGAGGAAACAACTATTCCAGACCATGAATGGAACTCTCCTCTAGATTGACTCCAATTCTATGCTAGGCAAATTCTCTTGCTCTTTGTTTGCCACTGCTATTGTTAAAAAAACCCCACAGTGTGTCACTATAACTTGGATGCAAATGTTGTGTCCCTCCCCAATACAAGTAAGATGTGAGGTTGTCGTCTACTTCACATGCCAAGTGATTTATTTAGAAGTATCACACTTTGGCAAGGTACGAGGATGTTGGGAGTTGCCAAAAGATTATGTATCACTAAGCTGCAAAACTTTAACAAGTCTACACAAAAGCCACAAGGGAAGCCAAAGGAAGTTCATGGATAAGATGTCATCCTAGCGCCATGACATTGTGGGACTAGTTAGTGTGCATCGTTGGCATTTGTTATGCATCATATTTATCCTCGTCAATAGAAGAAGAGATAAAAATCTTAGAGTTAGATTGAGTGACATCAATAATAAAATATATTCCAAATAAATAACTTGAATCATGAAAATAAGAATAAAACACACTAAACTTTCCTTTTAAACAAAGTATATTCAAATACACTCACCACTAAAGAGGTAAGGGCATAATTAACATAATGAGCATTACTTAGAAAAAAAACTTGTAACTCACCACACTAACATACTAACATGGAAAAAATGTATATATTTCATTGTACTATACCTCCACATAGATATAGTTATTAACATAGGAAAAATGTATATATTCCATTGTTCTATACCTCCACATAGATATAATTATTGTATTCCTCTAACTTTTATAACGTTATTGCTTTTGAATAATTTGTATGGTTAAAAGTCATCAAAAAATTGATGTGGAAAAGACAAAAGCAAAAGACAAAAACATAGATATAAATTGTAGTACTCTAACTTTTATAACGTTATTGCTTTTGAATAATTTGTATGGTTAAAAGTCATTCAAAGACAAGACAAAGACAAAGTCTAAAAAAGTGATGTGGAAAAGACAAAGACAAAAGCAAAAGAAAAAAACAATAGCGAGGAAACCACGAAATGAGAGATGTGAGTGGGGTAGATGAAATATTTTTTTTTTTTTTTTTCCACGGGAAAAAGTTTCTCATTTATAAACAACAGTGTATAATTTTTTTACAGTAATGCAAAGTATAAACTTGCACAACGAAGATCCATGCTCACTGGGGGAGCTCGAGACCTGTACATATACTCTGTCACGCAAAAAACAGACTTGTGAACGAACTGAAAACTACCATGCCTGCTCACTGACTTTTCATTTACTGAGATAGGTGGATGTCTGTCAGATAATTGCCATAATCAAATGCTGGAAGAAAAGATTGATCAATGGAAAGGGAAGTGCCTCGATGTCCTCTTCAAAGAAAAAAATGCGAATGAATCTGCCCTCATGTGTGTATTGCAAGTAGACCCCGAGAGGCCCGGGAGAAGCTGTAACCAAAAAAACAGAGTCCCAATAAGCCAAGTGGTCATATGGAGCCTGGATGAGATGTAACCAGAACAGTGGCTCTAATGCCAGTGGGCTATTGAATCAGGCTCCAAACACATCAGAGTTTGAGTTGAATGGTGGGGCCCTCTATGCCATCCTCCCAATGGGCAAAAGTAATAAGACCGGGAGGCCGGGTTAGAGCCTGCTTTGAGAGCTGGTCCGCTGTGTTGTTTTCATCCCTGTAGATATGGATGGCAGTGAGGCTCTTTAAGTGTCTTGTTGCTACAGTGATTCTCTCTTTCTAGCACTCCAGTGCTGCAGATCGAAGCTCGACCTTGTCGTTTATCCAATCAATAACGACCTTGGAATCTCCGAGGAGTAGCAAATCTTCAATGTCCAGCCTTTGTGCCAGGATGAGGGAAGCCCATGCCCCCAGAAGTTCGGCTTTGGTGTTGGTTCCATGACCCCCGTTGAGCGTCCATCTGTAAGTGGTGTGTGCGTTGATGTGTATATGTCCTTCTGCCCCACAAAGAGTTCCATCTGATTGAGCAGCTCCATCGAACCAGGCGATGGCTTTGTCGAAAGGTAAAGTTGTGTTTGATCTGCGGATTTTCGGGGCCTTGTTGGGGAGGGGAGGACGATCGACAGATGATAGGATCCGGTGTGTCACAGAGTTTGCCGAGGGAAGTTTATCCTCAAAAATGGCAGCATTCCTTTGTAGCCAGATATACCAACAGATATTGGCTGGCAGCGGGGCGTAGAACTGTTGTTTATTGCACCAGGAGTTGAAGCATGTGAACGCCGTGTTGCCTTGCCACTGTGTGGTTATTGTTAGTGTCTCTGTGATTTGTTTCCAGACTTGCTGAGTAAAGATGCAGCCCACAAAGAGGTGGTACGAGGTTTCGTTGTTCACCTTGCATAGAATGCAGCGGTTTGGGCCTGACCAACCCTTTTTTTGGAGGATATCCCAGACTAGCATCTTGTTCTCCGTCAAAAGCCAAGTGAATAATTTGATCTTCAGCGGACACTTCCACTTCCACAGCCGAAATCGCCAGGTCAGATCACGAGTGGGCCAGATGTCCTCTGTCAATGCTTTGTAGATATTTCGGACTGATATGTAACCAGATTTATTGTCGCCCGTCCAGATGAGCTTGTCCGGTCTCTCCTGAAGGCAAATGCCCGCCTCATTTAGGTGATTTGTGTATCTGATCCATTCCGCCGAGAGTTCTCCGTCTAAAAACAACGAGGAGCTAGTTTTCCAGGATTCTCCAAGAGTGCAGTATCTGTGGGGAGCTTTTATGTGAAAGAGATAATGGTGGCCTAAATTATGTAGGCGCTCCAGCAGTTTGGAAGAGAGTTTGGCCTTTATTCCCATGCCGAGAATGTCGTCTTTATCAAGTTCAATAGCAGAACCATTACCTGGCAGCCAAGCGATCCAATGTAGGAGAATAGGGAGAGATCTTTGAAGGTGTTTCCAAGTCTGTGATCCTTTTTGTGGAGAGGAGGTGGCAGATCTGAGCCAGTAGTGAATCGACAAGTGTGCAAGGTATTTGTCTTTTATAAGATTGTGCCAGATGCCAGAAGCCATTAGAATGCGCCAAAGTGTATTTGCTGAGAGGGCGAGGTAGGACAGGTGCAGGTTCCTCAGGCCCCATCCACCTAGTGCTGTTGGTTTTGAAAGAGTTTCCCATCTGCATAAATGGAGGCCTCTGTTTTGCTTGTTGTTTTTCCAAAGAAAGGCAAAGATCATCTTGCGTAACTTTGAAAGTACTGATTGTGGGATATATGCCAGCGCCATCCAATACACCGGAAGGCTTTCTAGGACAGCCTTTATCAAGGTATATCTGCCGCCAATGGACAAACATCTATTGCACCAATGTTGAATTCTGCGTGCAAACTTATCAAATAACCAGCCCCAATCCTTTGCTTTATAGTTTGATGGTTTGATAAAGAAGCCGAGGTAGGTGAATCCCATCTCAAGATCTCGAGAATCAATGCCAAAGAGTGTTTTTAACTCCGATAGGAAGTCTTCCCTCGCACCTGTGGACAAGAATAAAGAGTTTTGATAATTTATTTTTAGGCCTGAAACAAAGCAGAAAGCATTTAGTACAGTGAAGATTTCTTTCCATTCAGCCATGGAAACCGAAGTCATGATTATCACGTCATCTACAAAAAGTAAATGTAAGATTTGAGTCAATCTTGAAACTCTGATTCTCGTTAGATTGCCATCTAATTTTCTTCTTTTTAACAAGATGCTGAGACATTCTAAGACCAGAATGAAGAGAAGGGGTGAGAGGGGACATCCCTATCGTAGTCCTC
The DNA here is from genome assembly GCA_009831015.1 of Picea engelmannii. Classification (NCBI taxonomy): domain Eukaryota; kingdom Viridiplantae; phylum Streptophyta; class Pinopsida; order Pinales; family Pinaceae; genus Picea; species Picea engelmannii. The sequence goes on from ML789405.1 coordinate 346,746, forward strand.
TTTCGCTGCGGAAGGTCTTTGTCGCCTCGCCGTTGATTAGAACTGCCAGGGAGGCGAAGGATATGCATCCCAAAATCCAGTTTGTGGTAGCTACCCCAAATCCACATTGGATCAGGATGAGATGAAGTTCGTTCCAATTTACACAGTCAAAAGCCTATTTTAGATCTAGTTTTAGTAGGATGGCAGGAAGGTTTTTTGTTTTTATGCTATGTAAGCATTCCTGAGCAGTGCCTATAGCATCTAGGATCTGTCTCCCCTTGAGAAAACCACGCTGCTCTTCTGCCAGTGCCCGAGAGAGAAGAGGACGTAGCCGGTTTGCAATTTATCTTGGTGATGATCTTGTAGCTGAGGTTACACAGCGAGATCGGTCGAAAGTCCGAGAACTGACGAGGAAGATTATGTTTTGGAATTAGGACAATGTAGGTGTTGTTTAGTTGTTTGTTTACCAGTCCTCTGGATCGCGAGTCCTCAACAGCCTCCAACAGGTCTTGAGCCATTAAATCGAAGTAGTGTAGATAGAGTTCCGTCGTCCAGCCATCGGGACCGGGGCTTTTTTCTTTTTTGAAGCCTTTTAATACCTGTAGAAGTTCCTCTAATATGCAGGGAGCTTCCAGTGCTCTGGCTTCCACTGCAGTGACCATCTGTGGGAAGAGTTGTGCCGAATCTGCCTGGTCCTGTAAGGAGAGAGTGTGATCTTCTTTGAAATTTTTTTTGTAGTAAATGTGTGCCTCTTGTTTGATTTCGTCTAGACTGTGGACCGTTCTGCCATTCTCTGACTCAATCTCCCAGATCAGTTTTTTATTTCACCGGTGGCTAGCAAAACGATGGAAGAATTTTGAGTTGCTGTCTCCACTGCTAATCCAGGTCGCACGGCTTTTCAATCGCCATCTGATCTCATCTGCCTGAAGCATATGCCTTCGGGAAGACTCTAGCGCAATTAGTTGTGCATCTAAATCAGTCCTCTGTTCAGATCGTGCCAAGAGTCCGTGTAAATAAGAAATTTGCAAATCTAGCTCGTGCATTGTTGCTTTTTCCATCTCTTTTTTCCGTTTTAGCCAGATTATAGTATTTGCTTTTAGACTTTTTAGTTTTCTAACAAGATTGCCCTGTGCGTCCTCCGGTAGGGAGAGAGAGGGATCGGTCCAGACTTGTTTGACAATCCGATCAAAATCTTTCTCCAGCAACCATGCCGGATTGAACTTGAACGGGTATCTAGTTCCCGACTTTCCTGTTCCGAGTTGAAAACAAATTGGAGAGTGGTCCGACATGTAGGTTGTATCAACCTAGGCCCGTGCCCTGTGAGTTGAGAGCAGCTCATCAGAGATCAAAACTCTATCAAGTCGCTTTGCAATGCTGGAGGAGCCCGTTCGACCGTTGTGCCAAGTTGGCAGTAGATCGACTGGTTCCAAGTCGGCTAAGGCATTTTTTGTGAGAAGTGAATTGAAGAATGTCGCCAATGAATCAATTTTAGCCTTGACGCCCCATATTTCTTTTGTGCTGAGGGTAAAGTTTAGGTCTCCAGCGATTATGAGGTCAGTTAAGGCAAGAAGGCCCAAGCTGTCCAGCCTCTCCCAGAAAGATCTTCGATCCGTGCACGGGCCGTAAGTGTTGAGGAGGGCCAAGGAGGAATTGAGTTTATGACAGGTACCTGTTAATAGAATACCACCCGGGCTGAGTGAAGGCGTGAAATCAAAATGAAGTGGATCCCAGGCCACCAGAAGTCTGCCTGAGTTTCCAATGGAACTAGCTGCACACACCATCCAGTCTGGTTTGAGGGCAAAAAGGAAGTTTCTTGTAGCTTCAGCATCTGCAAGTGTTTCTTGTAAAAAAATTACAGTCGGTCTGATCTTTTCAAGTAGATGTCTCATGGAGGCTAATTTCAGGAGTCCTCCAACCCCTCTGATGTTGAGGGAGAAAAGTATCATGGTTTAGCCCTAGCTTGGGCTTTTATTCCTCTAAGGGCCCGATTTGATAGATCTGTAGGAAGTGTAGCTGAGCTAGAAGCCTCCGCGTTTTCTTTTTTCCTTGTGCTTCGTGTTTTGAGAGGCGATATCTCCGAGGCCAATCCTCTGGACCATGTAGGGACTGTTGTATTGTTTTTAATCCTGCCTGTGGTCGGGGAAGAGATACCAGGGGGTCTGATGTGTTGTTTGCCCAGGTAGAGTGGTAGTGGGATAGAATCAAAAGGTAGGGGGGAAGCAGGTGAGGAGGATAGGAGAAGCTGGTCTAAGTCTCTGGCCGAGAATGGATGTTCTGAGTAGCCAGGAGGGGGTGTGGGTTCTCTTGCCGGGAGGTTTGGGTTTGTCAAGGGTAGAGTGAGGGTGTGTTCACTATGGGGGGAAGGGGTATGCGAGGGTGTGGGAGAGTGGGCGTTTGTGGGCTCACTCGGCTCAAGTGGAGGTACTAAGGCCTCTATCCGTGCAGGTAAGGAGGGCTCCAGAGGCAAAGCTGAGATTTCAGAAGCTGGGGTCGAATGAAGGGAGAGTGAATCCTGTTGATTAATCTTGAGCCTCTCCCAGGCTGATAGGGTTTTGTAAAGAGATGGACAGTAAAACAATATCTTGCTTACCAGTGAGTTATCTTGTGTGTCAATGTTCAATTCTGGCTGTTGTGTGGGCGACCCACCCGTAGATGCATCAGACTGGGTGTCGTAGCCTGTTATCCTGGCCTCTTCCGAAGAGGTTACTTCTGGATCAATGTGAGGGAACTTGTGACAATCCCGTCTCAAGTGACCGGTTCTGCGACAGAAGGTGCATCTGAACGTGATGCCCATGTAGTCGATTCTTTGGGCGATAAGATGACCTCTCCAATCAATGTTCAGGATATCCGGTAGTCCTGCGTGTATATCTAGTTCAACCAGGATTTTTGCATTTTTTGGTCAGATGAAGCCAGGGAGGCTTGGTCCACTGTTAAAAAACGCCCCAAAGAAGATCCGATGAGCTCTAATGCTTGAAGATTCCAGAATTGTAGAGGAAGGCCAGGTAGGAGAACCCAGATGTGTCTAAAGGAGAAGTATTCAGTGGATGGGTTGAAACAGAGTCTCCAGCGCTTTAGCACGAGGCTTCCATCGCCAACCGCCCAGAACTTGTCCAGGATTTGAACTGTATCCTCCGACGTCCTGAAAATAAAGCCAAACCAGCCTTGTTGAAGAAAAAGGACTCTGGGAAGATACCCTAGTAGAGGCTGCCATTGAGCTGTTATCCAATCTACCAAACTCTGGTTACTCTTGTCTTTATAAGAGACTCTGCCGACCAGAGCACATAAGGCCAAGTTGCATGCTTCGGTGAGTCCCACATCCATGCCTAGGGTTAGTTTTGGGTGGGTCTGTCTCGGTTTCCAGACTTTCGTTAGCTTATGTTTGTTTGTAGGAGGGAGGCTAGAGGGGGAGCTTTTCTGATTCTTGAGTCCACAATATCTGTTTGAGGCGTTGGGCTTAGGTGGAAAATTCTCGTGTAAAGGCTCCAGGGGTGAGGTGTCTGCGTCAGTTGAGTGGAGTGTGGATCCGGTCACAGGGTGTAAGGGGACCAGTGTAGGCTGTTTTTTTTGGTAGTGTTTGTTAATCATCTCGTCTATGGATGCCATGATGTCCGGGTGGTCCCCGGTTTGTCTATCAGTAGCTGCCCGGAGAGGTGAATCCATGAGAAAAGCTGCAGAAACCACAAGGAAAAGGTCAGCCTAAGAAGGCGGGAGAAAAGGCAGAGGTCCCTGACAGGAAGCAGTTTTGTTTCAGCCCGTTCAAGAATATCGGGACGAAAAGATAAAAAATCAGTAGGATAAGACCAAAAAACACCGAGATGTCTGTTGTCTTATATGGGACTCTTGTGGACAGGGTCTAGAAAGGTGCTGGAAGGTTATCAGTTTGAAGAAAGGAGGTCGGGGACTGTGCGGAGGCAAAAAAAGGGAAAAAACTGTCGGAAAAGAACTGGAACCCCCAGCCTGTAACAGTCAGTTGTCTTGTGAAAGTCTGCCTTAGTTGGTAGTGAATGTGAGTGGTCCCTGATGCACCGGTCAGTTGCAGCCCGTTCAATAAAAGTCGAAGAAAGTGCAAGGGCGGAGCGGAAAGATAAAACTGTGGGGAGATCGGGGAGAGTGCGGAGGCAGATGAGGCTGGGACCCCGGGGAAAGAGATGTCTAAGGTGGGGCTTTGGGCCGTTTAGGCTGACTTGTTCAGAAGCAAAAACAAGATTTAATAGGTGCAGAGGCTCGAGACTACGCTGTAACCCAGTCGAGAGTTGTAGGGAAAAAGCCGCAGAAGTGGACTGTGCAAAGATATGTATGTTCAGGGAGACAGTCAGTATTATGGCTGGTTTTGAAGTAGAAGAACCGTGTAGGAAGACAGAGCGGAGCCAAGTCAACTGTAGCTATTATGCTTGGGAAGTGTGGAGGTCACTGCAAGAGCCTACACTGTAACCAAGTAGTCCAGGCCGGCGAAAAGAGTGGTTGGAAACGACAAAGGCGCATGTGGTACTACACATGTTCACGCCCGTTTTGGGCGCCAAAAACAAATGTGTTAGACCGGTTCAAAATAGTCATCCTGTAATTTCCGCTGGGGCTTCAACGGAAAAAATGTTGTACCAAACTGGAAGCAGTATGGCCGATTTCCGCCGGGGGTAAGTGAAACAGCACTTGGTGTTATGAAAGGGGAGAGAAAGCCTATAAACAAAGAAAATGCGAAGCGGAAGACATAAAATAGAGAATGATTAGTAGGAAGATAGTCATCTTATCGTTCCAGTCTGGTCTGGTATAAACTCAATCAAATCGCCTCGGCTCTGGTTCCTCCGAGCCCCGCCTGGTTCCATTTTCCCGCGCATGTCCTTCAAAGATTCCTTGCCATGCCAAAAGTTAAAAAAATATATTTTTTATCATGACCTCCACTCTATGGTAGATGAAATACTTAATAATATGTAGACCTATAAAGGAATAGTAGGCTTTGTTGGAACGAGATCAAGGACGTCATTGAAACCAATTATTTTATTCGTCTCTCTTTTCGAAAAACCTTATTCCAATAAACGCCACCACGCAATAGCTAATGCCCACTATTATATCATAGTGAGCTGACAAATAATCGTGGCTGAGATTTTTAAAATGATAAAATTGAAATGCTAGTGATCTGACAAATGATAAAATATCTATTGAGAGCTGCAATGGGTAGGATAACGGCGATGCACAATTCCAGGATTGATTGAATATCTATAGAGTAAGCGTAGGCTGTTTCTCTAGGATAGCATAAAAAGGAATAATTTGCATCGGTCAAAAATAAGAAGCAAGCTGTGTGCCACTCCCTCTAAAAAAGTTTATTCCTCGAAGCCCTAACCTACAGTGATTTAATTATTGTATTCCCATGACCTTTTATCGTAAGTTATTAGTATGGTGAAAAAGGAGGAACACTAATAAAATAAAAGGAATAATTTGCATCGGTTAAAAGGAAGAAGCAAGTTGTGTGCTACCACTCCCAGTTTATTCCTCGAAGCCCTACCCTGACAGTGATATAATTATTGTATTCTCATGACTTTTTATCGTAAGTTATTAGTATCGTGAAAAAGGAGGAACATTAAAAAAATAAAATAACGTTATATTATTATTCCACTTCTTCTTGACCAAATCAACAATAATTATTGTATTCCCATGACTTTTTATCGTAAGTTATTAGTATCGTGAAAAAGGAGGAACATTAATAAAATAAAATAACGTTATATTATTATTCCACTTCTTCTTGACCAAATCAACAATAATTATTGTATTCCCATGACTTTTTATCGTAAGTTATTAGTATCGTGAAAAAGGAGGAACACTAATAAAATAAAATAACGTTATATTATTATTCCACTTCTTGACCAAATCAACAGTTTTTGAGACAGTGGTTTTGATAAACTATGGTATACATTCATGGTATTTGAAGGGTGGAAAGAAATAAAATAAAAAACAATAATAAAATAGTAAAAATATGTTTGTATGGTTATTAATTAAGTTTTTACCATTATTAATATGAGCCTATGGTTTTTGTAATCCATGGTATTGTAAAGAGAGAAAAAAATAAAAATAAAGAGTAATATTAAAATAATTGAAAATATATGAGTTTTGAGGGAAATGACATCTCTAAATATTATATATACAAGCCACCCCATTTGTTAAAGGACATATTATTATTCCTTCATGATGTAGTCAAGAAGGTCACTATTTGTACCTCTTGTAATATCTTTTGGTGAATGAGGGAGATACTACCATTCTACGGTACTCTATTATTTTATTTATTAATAAAAGTTGTATTTCATTTATGTGTTCTCTGCTATAGTTTTGTTTGTATCTAATCTGGATTGGATCATTATATTATGTGTCATCTATATTGATGCTTTCAAAGTGGAAATAATTGGAGGAATTAGCGTGCAAGGTCATTTTAATGGCAGGTCCTAGTTTGTAAAATTGGAGTTTAAAACCTTTTGGAGCCATTTTGAGGCATCAAATGGCATTTTTGGGGGTCAAAACTATTCTAGCATAGCTAGAATCTCGTGACGTTATTCTACACATCGATACACTTCCAACAGTGCAAAAATCACGTCAATTGGAGCTTGTGTGCAAAAGTTATGCCTTTTGTAAGTTGACCTATCGTGTTGACCACCATGGTACAAGAGGATGCCACGCCAACCACTGTTATGTTGAACACACCGCCTACACTAAGAGGAGGGGGGGGGGGTGAATTAGTGTGTGGACTTTTCTAACTTTTCTTCTTCTTACAAGTTAGTAGTTAAAACATATTTGAACAGATTAAGAACAATCAAATCATAATCACAATGGACACAAAAGATACCAGATGTTTATATATAATTTATATGAATATATGTGAATATAATAATAAGGATTTTCCCAGCACCAACTATTTTGTTTCAGCACCAACTGAAGTAAGGAGCACCAACTCCTCGGAGAGCACCGACTCTCAAGCAAGACCCAACTTGCCACAAGACCCAGCTTGCTGATAGAACGCAGTCTATCCAACTAGAGCAACCAACTCTAGTAGTAGTGATCCATTATAGAATCAACTCCATCTCGTGATCAGAGGCATACCATCAACACTCATCACTGCACTTTGTCTTTCCTCTGATATTCGTGCCTTCTTCGCTTCGTCTTTCCTCTGATATTCACGCCTTCTTCGCTTCTTCTTCTCTCTGATATTCGCACGGACCTCAAGTCCGTATTCCCTTCATTTTTCTCCACAGGCTGCTCTTTCTCAGCGAGCCTTTCTTTTCCACAAGCCCGTCTACTTGCACAAGCACTAAGCACACAGTCTAGTGAACCAATCATGGTTGTATTTATAGTTGCTTATGCTCAAAACTTGTTTAAGTTATTGAGCCGACTTGTTTATTTACAACGACTTTTGGGACCACCAGAGATGATCGTTCAGGGTCTTCAACTTTACAATTGGCATCCCCTTTACTTTCGTAAATCGATCACAGGCATGGATCGATTTCCTTCGTCTATGTGATTATAGAAATCAATGCTTCCTTCAAACCATGTCCATATGATCATTGGTGTAGAAGCAAAGGCTTATCAATTTAAGCGACACATTCCATTCTGCCTTTTAAATCTCTTTACCATATGACCAATGGAATTAATCAAACGTTAGGTGAGACAAGCACTTATCAATTCAACGGTCATGATTCAATATCGATGAGATGGATGATTGTTGGGACTTCGTGACTTTTCCTTTTGGGACTTCGAGACTTGCAACATGTCAAATCTACCGAAGTGGATTTCGCCCAATAGATCGGACGGTTCATGTTTACTTCGTGGAAACAGATCAATGGTCAGATTTGATCCTTGGACCTGTATTATGATCAACGGTTAATAATGCACCCAAAGTGATCTTTTAGATCAGACGTCTCATGTCCAATTCAGGACTTCGGATATTATGCTTACACTATCCTTCCACTGTATTTTGATCAACGGTTGAGAGTACACCCAACATCAGATCGACGGTCGAGATCTCCTTCGGGTCTCCGGACTTCAGAGATTTCAAATCTCAACCCCTTCTTTCCTCCGTACGTCAATCTTCTGGAGCTGACAATCCACTGACGCGTGTCCCTTTCAGATCAACGATTAAGATATCCTTCGGGTCTTCGGACTTCGGAGATTTAAAATCTCAACCCTTTCTTTCCTCCGGAGTGATCACCTGCTGTGGTAAGTCATAATATGGTGGAGACCGCTTGCTGTCGGTTTAACATTTCCGCTTACACTATCCTTCCACTGTAGTAGATCAATGGTC
>ML789405.1:357511-368618 GCA_009831015.1 Picea engelmannii
TGAATGACTCCCCCTGTCAATATGCTCTTTCTCTACTTCTGACTACTCTCCCCCTTTGTTTCTGAAAAGGTAGCTCTTCCTGACAAGGTTTCTTCCCCTTTTAATTTACTAACTTATTATCTCAGTTGATTGGGATTTTTGTGTTTCAAATGAGTAGTCTTCTTGATACCAATTTTTGTAGTGATCGAGTCTTTTCAAAACTTAATCTAATTACTTTCTTATTTACTAACCAAAACTTCCCCTGAGTTTTTACTGACTGTTCCCCCCTTTGTTTCTAAAAGGGTAGTTTTTTCTAACAGAGTTTCTCCTCTTGTTATCTCTACAGGATGTCATGTACATCATTTTGTACATTAGAATGTTGCTTCTGCGAATGTCATTGTCTTACTGGAACATTACGCAATTGTAGCTTGTTGGAGTTACTTCACACACACGTAGGATTTTTTTTTCCTAAGGTTTTTCCTTGTTTATTAGTCATAATTAGTCATTATCCAGTCTCCTGTATTTTAGGGGAGAATATTCCACCTGGAGAGTATTCTCTTTCAGTTGACACTTCAGTTTGACTAGTTGAGTTGAGTTTAGATGTTGCATTGGTTTTATCACTATTGGCACAGGGGAAGACCCAGGGTTCAACGGTCAAGAGCACACCAACAAAATCCTAACTACCGGCCCTTTCGACAACACCTGTGAAGCAGATGAAGTCTCACCCGAGGTAGAGGCAGGGGTGGTTGTTGGACTCCAGTGTCTATAACCTAGCTAGGACACTGATATGTGATACCAATATCTTCACAACGCACTTAGCATTTATTATTCATTAGTATTTAATCCTTATTCACGGCGCATATAAAACCCTAGTTATAGGACAACGCAGTAGTGTACAAGATCTAACACACCTAGGCACTTAGCATGAGGAAACCAATAAGATCTAGCATTCATTCATATTATTAAGTACATAGAATCTACAGATCTATCTATCATTCATCTATATCAAAGCACTTAAACAAGTAAACACATAAAACTTCAATACATCGCACAAAGCATAATAACACAGGATATACGTGGTTCACCCCCAACCTGGGGCTACGTCCACCAACTCTTCTTCTCTTTATTATCTTCTGTCAATCATCCATATGCATAGAGCCACAAAATCCTACCCTACATAGGATAGGAGATCTGCGTGCACTTCGCTAGATCCTCCTTCCCTGAGTTAGGTTACCGCACCAAGCCTTTTCATAGTCTCTTACAGTCACTTGCACTTAGCCTTGCAAGTTCTCACATAACATACACAAAGAATTTACAACTATCACTTGCACTTAGCCAAAAAAGCACCTAGCCATCGATTTTTACTACATCACCTAGACATCTATTTATACATTACAAAAGGGCCTAGACATGGGTAAACCCATGGGTCGACATCCCCATACCGTTACATACGCCCAAAACCCAAAAATCCCTAAAAAGGGGCCGAGATCCCGCGATCTCTTCTTCGACTTGCGCTCCACCTTCGATAGTCTGTCGAAGTCCCAAAAATAGGTCAAACATGACCAAGGATCCTCAAAACTTGGTCAAGGGCCAACAGGCCCCCAATACTCACCTGTGACTCATTCTGAGTCACTCTGCTCTGGGTAACTTTGCCTCAAAAGCCTCGAGCTTGGATCGAGATGCTTTGACCTATTGCTGCGCCAAGCCCTCCTGCTCGATGAACTCTTGGATAACTTCTTCATTGACAGGTCCCTCTACGCATTGTTCGACTGCAGTGACGACTTGCTCCAGTTCTGCTCCTCGACCTTCAATCTTTGTGAATAGTTGGCAAGCCTCATCTTGTATTGGTTGGAGCCTTTGAGTCACTTCCATGAATTTTCTATGAATGGTGTGGACTTGCTATTGGGCAGTGCACTGTTCTTGGGATATCTTCATCCTTTCAATTGCTGACAGAAAATTTAACTGCGCCTATAATGTTGCTTCTTGTTTCTTTGCCTCCTGGAGCTGTGACTCTAGTGCTTTCAAATCAGGATCCTCAGTGATTCACTCATAATCTGGGCATTGTGATCACTTAGCTGTTTACATTCCATGGTGAGGGCCTTGATTCTCTCAACTGCGCTTTGAGAAATTGCTTCTCTTTGATCTCGCACATCCTATGGAGTGTTGGGCACTGTTCATAGCTCTAGATCTGCGATTCTTTGTTGAAGCTACTGGATAACTTCCGCAAGCTACGCAACTTGTTGCTCTATTGGTTCTTCCACTTTTTTCTCTAAGCTTGTCACAGAGCGAAGTGCTCTACTGACTGCTTCTTTGAATCCGAGATGCTCTGTGAGCAACTGCACTTTCTCTTACTGGATCTGTGCTTTCTCCTCTTCAAAATTTGTTTGGGGAGCATCCTTCTCCTGCTGCACAACTCAACATTGCTCTATGATTAACTCTTGCACTTTCTTTAGGGCTGCTGTGGCATGTTCTGTTTCTTCTTGTGCGCAACGAAGGTGAGCTTCGGTCGCATCAGCTAGTCTGCGGATTTGGGTAGGCTGATCTCCCAACTCTGGTGCTTCTGACAGTGGGGTCACAGTGGATACCGCGCGGATGGAATGAAGGGCATGTTGTACCCCTCTTAGTTCAACCTCGATTCTGTCATACATTTCCTCCTGCTTGGCTTCATGTTTCTTCAAGACATCCTACGAGGCATCTGCTACAACTGCGATGATGAATTCAAAGTCATCGACCGTGAGCATAGTTCGCATCGTGGTTTTGCTAGCTTTTGACTTCTTTCATGAGGCAGGTTTTGTGGGAGAAACCTTTCTTTTCTTCGAGGGATCAACCTCATCAACAGGATCCCGAGGCGGTGTTACTTCGCCTTGCTTCTGCTAATATTCTTTGCCATTGGTCTCTTCTCTATCTACTTCGTCATCACCTCCTCATCCAGGTGATACTGAAGCAGTTTCATTTGATTCACTGCTTAGGTTTTGTACTTCTTCAGTCTTCTTCCTTTTGCTGGTTGCAGGTGTGTCGTGTTCTTTGTGAGTGGCCTCCGAGCTGCCAATTAGTTCGGGATCTGAAATTTCTACAGGGTCAACATGGATAAGGAGGTATGCTGACCAGTCCTTAGTTACCTCTTCGATGTCCTCCTCTGTGAGCTTATAGTATGACTGAAGCTCTTTTTTGTGCTCGTCTGCATGCATGGTGATATGAATAAAGTGTCGATCTGCACGGAACTTCATGAGAGGTTTGAACCGATGCAGGGTGTTCGACATTACGTGAGGGACAACCTCGATAGCCCTCTTCAATTGGAGGTAGTACGTATGAAATACGACCTTTGATTTCCACTATTTTCTCATATCGCTCGAGTACTAGAGCGTGGCGAACTTCGCAGCGAGCAACTCGAACGACTCAATGTCCGGGAAGGTCGCACCTTCCAGCATCTCCCAAGCAGTAAACGCTATGAGGATCAGAAGCCAGCTAAAGTGGAACTCATAGCCCTGATCCTGATCTTTGTGGCAATCCAATTCCAACTGGTTGACCAAGTACTTCACCCAGTTCATATGGAGTCCTTCTACACATTTCCCAGCGAGGTCAACAACGAATCCTGTGACCTGTGTAGGTATGTTCTTCCTCACTAGCTTTCCTGCGATCAACTGGCAGGCTAGGTGCACTACTCCATTATGAATGGAAGCTACCTTGTAGCCTCGTGTCTCCTTTTCTACATTGCCATATGTGTCTTTGATCTTCTGTGCCAATGCATGATCTGTAGCCTTTCCTGGGTAGAAGTCCTGTTGGTCAGGTCCTTGCATGCTTAATCTGATGATCCTATGGATCAATGTTGGATCGACTATGGCGTCGGTCTAGCCATAGATAGCTTCCATGGTAACATGATAGTAGGAGCTTAACACATGCGTTAACCTCCTGGTGCCTTCCAAAGTGTGGGATCTTCATCACATTCAAGAGGGTGGACTGCGCGACGTTCATAGTCCATGGCTGGGGGATTATTTTCGAGTTCTTCCCCTTTGTATTGGTCGAATAATTGTAAGGAGCGAGCATGTTGTGGTTCTTGCGGTCCCCTAGGTTGAAGTCGTTGAATTTTAATGTTGCGATCTTATCCTGCTGCATTCTAACTGCACGTACCCCCTTCGGGAGGTATGTAGTAACCATGGTGTAATCAAAGTCCCTCGGGACACTATCACGACTCACTGCACCAGCCAAAGGCGGGATGTAGTGAGGCAGGATAGTCAGGATTAACTTTGCGTTTTCCAAGTCATCTCGATGCTTGGTTCTCTTCTCTGCTAGAGGTCGAGATGGTCTGGATCTGCGAGAAGTTGATAGGGAGGCTTGTACTCCTCTCGTCGATGAGGCTTGGGTGCCTACAGATATTACCCTTTCCATCACGAGGTCGATGAGTACCCCCTTCACAGACTCTTTGACTGCGCTAAGTTCTTCGAACATACGCGCTCGTGGTTGAATCCCTCAGGTTGATGGGCAACTACTCAATGCAACAGGATGGATGGTGAGAGATCAATGATCACTAGGAAAACTCAACTAATTCTCCGTGGGTTCAGATAATCACGGTTGGTAAAAGTGTTCTCGATGCAACAGTCGATGGGCTAAGTAGGCAACGAGGTAATGGATATCTCCAATGGGCGAGAAACCTTCATCAATGCAGCTCTGTCCGTTATGGCGCGGTCCCAACGGTCTGATGGCAAGCTTTCTGGCCATAAATGTTGTTCTACCCGTTCAGAAGTGTCGGGCTAACGGTCATAATGCCTCCAACGGTCATATTGCTTCGCCACGGTGAAGTGCCAGGCGGTGCTGTACTGATATTCCTACGAAGTTCAAATTCTGGAAACTGTCCTTCTGCGAAGTTCTTTCTGGTGCTGTTTGTAATTTTTCTAACTTGGCTTTCTTCTTGCTGATCTGTCTATCCTTCTTTCTGTAATCTATATCTCGATATTCCTTTTTCGATTCTGATTCTTATCTCCTCTTGGCATAGTAACTTCGCATTGTTGATGGTCTTTACTAGGGTCCAAGGGAAATACTTCTTCTCTGTCTGGGGTAGGTGCTCTACTCTCCTATACAGACAGGTGTTTCAAGTCTTCTTGTGTTCATTCAACTTTGACATCCAGATATCTAGTCCTCAGTAGCTTTGATTGGTCTTCTTGTTCTTTCAATAAGTGCGCTATTTTCCTAGCCATGAAGTCTCTTAGGTCTTGCTTTTTCTATTCTAGGGCTTCCTTTTCTTTTCTTCAGATCTGGTCTTTCTCAATCCAAGCTTTTCCTAATAACATAGAAAATGGAGCGTTGCTCTCAATAAATTTAACAACCTCAAAATATTCCTCTGTCGAAGTTCCATGAGCACTCATATATGTCTGGGTAAGTTTTACACATAGGGTTATTAGCTTTCCTTTAAACAATCCCATTCCTCCCAATGACGGAGTCATAGCAGGTTTTCCCAAAATTTCCCAAGTTCTTTCTGTCATAATGTTCACCTGTGTTTCCTCATCTAGAACACAGTCAATGTTGAAGTCTCCTATTCTTACTTCTATCTTCTCTTTCTTTTTTAAGATCTCTGATAAACTAATGTTTTTGTGGTCATTTAGGGTCTCTTTCATTTGCAATAGTATAACCTTTGCTTCTTTCGGGGGTTCTGTCATAATCTTAGTCTCTTGGGATTTCTTAGGGTTTGCTTGTTTCAAATTCATCCTTTCAAGCTTAGCAATCATTCTAGGGCAATCCAAAACGTCATGGTCCATAGCTTTACAACAAAGACAAGTAGGGTTTCTACCAGGGAATTCCTTAGCAAGATGTCCTAGTCTTTTGCAACTATAATAAAGGGTTAATCCTCTTTTTCTTTTAAATGATCCCCAGCCTTTTTTGTACTGCGCACTAGGATCATGGTAGTTAACCTGCAAAAGATTCTTTCTAGGGTCCTACATCCATTTGTTAGTCCAAACAGTCTTTCTATGCATAGGAATAACATACCTTTCACTTGTGCTATCAGATCTATTCATATCAAGCCTTCTTTCTTCTAGTTGTGCCCTAGTTTTCAGACTAGGACAAAATTTATCAAACATACCTAGATTCATACTTTCAAAACAAACATTTCCACTTATATTACTTCTAGAAAAGCACAAAGATTCAAGATCTTACCTCTTTCCTTCAGATAAGACTTCTCTTCTTAGCACAGAGCTTCAAAGTCAGTCAGGGTATTGTGCACTACAACAGAAGATCTACACACATAGTTTTCTCTTTTCCTCAGTTCCCAGCAATCATAGTTTCATATCCCGACAACTGAACCATTTGTTGGCACAGGGGCAGACCTAGGGTTCAACACTTAAGAGTGCACCAACAAAACCCTAACTACTGGCCCTTTCGACAACACCTGTGAAGCAGATGAAGTCTCACCCGAGGTAGAAGCAGGGGTGGTTGTAGGACTCTAGTGTCTACAACGTAGCTGGGACACTGATCTGTGATTCCAGTATCTTCACAACGCACTTAGCAGTTATTTTTCATTAGTATTTAATCCTTATTCACAGTGCAGATAAAACCCTAGTTACAGGACAACACAGTAGTCTACAAGATCTAACACACCTAAGCACTTAGCATGAGGAAACAAATTAGATCTAGCATTCATTCATATTATTAAGTACATGGAATCTACATATCTATATATCATTCATCTATATCAAAGCACTTAAACAAGTAAACACATAACACATCAATACATCACACAAATCATAATAACACAGGATATACATGGTTCACCCCTAGCCTGGGGCTACGTCCACCAACTCATCTTCTCTTTATTATCTTTTGTCAATCATCCATATGCACAGAGCCACAAAATCCTACTCCACATAAGACAGGAGATCTGCGCGCACTTTGCTAGATACTCCTTCCCCGAGTTAGGTTACTGCACAAAGCCTTTTCACAGTCTCATACAATCACTTGCACTTAGCCTTTCAAGTTCTCACATAGCATGCACAAAGAATTTACAACTATCACTTGCACTTAGCCAAAAAGGCACCTAGCCATCAACTTTTACTACATCGCCTAGACATCTATTTATACATTACAAAAGGGCCTAGACATGGGTAAACCCATGGGCCTACATCCCCATATCCATTACATACGCCCAAAACCCAAAAATCCCTAAAAAGGGGCTGAGATCTTGCAATCTCCGCTTCGACTTGCGCTCCACCTTCGACAGCCTGTCGAAGTCCCAAAAATAGGTCAAACATGACCAAGGATCCTCAAAACTTGGTCAAGGGACAAAAATCACCATGCAACATTGGGATCATCACCAAATTGGCGCATTAGCCTTGATTCCCTGAGTTAACTCCTCACTACTCTATGTTTAGTCAGTTAACTGAAAACTAGTTGACTAGTTAAATCAACTAGGTGGCAATTCACTCTCGTAACTTCCTGAGAGACTAGAATAGGTGGAAGTTCACTCCCATAACTACTGGTGTGTGTCCAGATCACTCTAGACCACCACTATGGCACATTGGTTAACCCCCAGTGAGAACTCATTGAGCTATACAGAGTATATCATGTGTAAATTATTCATTATTCACAACGGTTAATGAGAATTCTTTCATTCTTGCTCTCCTTCTTCTTCTTTCTCCCTTTCTCTTTGTAAATGTGTGTATCATTGTTTAGCTAGATCTATTATGTGCAGGTTCAACACATTTACATGGTATCAGATCCGACAGACTGCTAAGCAAAAACTACACCAAAATGTTTTGCAGGTACAAAAGATTGAAGACATCAGAAAGATGGAATTCCAAAAAGAATTCATTCTTACACCTTACAACTATTTTGCATGGAAGGAGAAAATATCCATACATATACGAACCAGAGGGTTGTATAGGTTAACCTTGAATATAGATACAAAACCGACATCAGCCATAGAAAAATCCAAGTACTTAAATCGCATGGATGAGGCACTCGGAACAATTTGCAGTCTTATTTCTCCCAATCTCCTTTTTCACATATCTTCCTGTAAGACTCCCAATGAAGACTGGAAAACCTTGGAAGGGCTCTTTGGAAAATAGGATGAGATGAGGGGACACATGCTGGAGGTGGAGCTGCTCACATTAGATCCAAAAATCTTCGACAATATCCAAGATTTCTTTACAAAATTCAAGGATTTACTGTCGCAACTCAAAGCTTGCGGGGTTAATAAATCAACGGAGGATAAACAAATGGTTCTCACCATTCTCTCCAAGCTTTGTCCTGAATTTTCTATATTTTTATCCACATTCCATACTGTTAGATTTACCTCTGGAGCCACCTGGAAGATGCCTTCTCTTGAAAACTTTATCGAATCCCTGAAACAAGAGCAAACCAAGCTCATCAACATGGGCACAATCAAAGGCCCAAGGGTGCATGCACTCACTGCGCATGATGGCATCCAAAAATATCAGAAATCTAAAGATAAATATAAATGGAAAGCTCATGCACATCTGAAGAAGGAAGGGTACACAAAACCCTTCACCGATGCCTCCGGATCCAAAGGAGAAAAGGGAAGAAAAGGAGAGAAATGCACGTATTGTCACAAAAGATTCCATTCAGAATCCGCATGCATTCAAAAACAAATATATCCAATGTCTCAAATACTTTATCAAAACAACCTTGGAGATCACATACTTGAGGGTGCCAAGAAGAAGAAGCTAGAAGTTCCGAATTACAAGAAAGACAATTCTACCCATGCCTTGATTGCCATCAACTCCTCTTCCGATTCTTGGATCGTTGATTCAGGAGCATCACATCACATGGCTGCCTCAAAAGTAGTATATTCTTCTTTGGATGCATGCAAAGGTCCTATTCTGATGGGGGACAACTCTTCTGTTGAAGTCACCGACAAAGAAAGGATTGAACTCACCAACGGAAGCTTCGAGAATGTGCTGCACGTTCCTAAGATTTTTGTCAACCTTCTCTCCGTGTATCAGATGATGAATTATGACACCGGAAAGAAAGTCATATTCACACAAAATTCCATGGACATATACGACATGCAAACCAACTCCAGGGTTGCTACCGGTGAGGTAAATCATTAGTCTAGATTGTATGCATTTTCTGAATTCATTGAACCTGATTAGGTTTTACTGCTTACTCATGCTGATGAAAGTAGTAGGATATGGCATGAAAGGTTTGGACATTTGAATTTCAGATACTTGCAACAAGTTAGCAAGGACATATTGGTTGATGGTCTACCAGATATCCATTTCTCCAAGGGAGTGTGTGAGGGATGTGTTCTCGGGAAACACCCTCAAGAGAAATTCGACAAGGGAAAGTCTCTGAGAGCCTCTGCACCTTTAGATCTGATCCACAGTGACCTTATGGGTCCCTTTCCGCATCCATACATCAACAAAGCGAGTTTTGTTCTCATTTTTGTTGATGATTTCTCACATTTTACTTGGATCTACTTTCTCAGGAAAAAATCCGAGGTCTTTCAACACCTCAAAGATTTCAAAGCCCTGGTTGAGACATAGTCTAAAAAGAAGATCAAAGTCCTCTGAACTGATAACGAGGGAGAGTATGTGAATCATGAGATCCACAATATTTTCCATGAGGCAGTGATTCAGTTGCAGCATGTAGTTCCCTATACTCCGCAACAAAATGGAGTTGCTAAGAGGAAAAACAGATCTCTAAAGGAGATGGCATCTTGCATGCTGAATACAAAGTCACTACCACAGAGACTATGGGCCGAAGCACTTAACTGTGCAACATACATCCAAAACAGATCTCCCCATAGATCTGTCAAGGATAAGACCCCCTATGAGGCTTGGAGCGGCCTCAAACCAGAAGTGACCAACTTTCGCATTTTCGGTTCACGTGCATGGGCCAGGATTCCCTTTGAAAAAAGGAAGGCACTTGATCCACAGAGAACTAAGTACATTTTTGTTGGATACCCTGATGGTGTGAAGGGATATCGTCTTATTGATCTTTCCTCGAACCGGCTCATCATTGAGCGTAGTGTCCAATTCGAGGAAAGTGTCCTGCATGCACCTCAACAGCTGCATGCAGACACCTTCATTCTTCCACTTGTCCGAGATGATGAACATGCACATGCCGACTCTTCTTTAGACGAGAGTTCTAATTTAGAGGTCTTAGATGATTCAGATTTAGAGTCGGTATAGTTAGATGCAGAGTCAGAGCATCCAGATGCAGTTGCAGAGCTAGAGTAGAGGCCCATGTGGGCACATACTACTCTTCAGGATGCAGGGGATATCGTTGGTGATCCAACCGATACTAGGAGGACTCGATATGATTTCAAGGAGCCTCCTGTTTCTCTTACTACCACTGAACCATTTCCTTCTAGGCATATTTTCTTGGTTCAGTCTTCAGATCCACAGTCTTATGGCGAGGCTGCTAGAAATCCCTTTCGGGAATCCGCCATGCAGGAGGAGTACAACTCCCTCCTCGAGAACCAAGCTTGGGATCTGGTTCCCCTTCCTTCTGGGAGGAAACTTGTCAGATGCAGATGGTTCTATAGGACCAAGAGTGCAATGGATGGACAAATTAGCAGATACAAAGCCAGGCTTGTTGCCAAAGGCTTTCAGTAGGTTCATGGTATTGACTATGATGAGACCTTCGCTCCAGTAGCGAAGATGGATTCCATATGATTGGCACTTGCCATTGCGGTAGCCAAGGGATGGGAAGTCCATCAGATGGATGTGAAGAATGCATTTCTTCACGGTGATCTCTCTGAGGAGATCTACATGGAGTTGCCCCAAGGATTTATGCAGGACTCATCTTTGGTCTATCGACTGAAGAAGTCACTTTATGGCCTCAAGTAGGCTCCGAGGGCATGGTATTCCAAGATGGACTCCTACCTGTTGTCATAGAACTTTGTACGTTGTAAATCAGACCCAAATGTCTACATTCTCAGGATGACTGATTCACATCTACTTTTAGTTCTGTATGTCGATGATTTGTTCATCAACGTGTGCTCGAATTCATCAATTGCTAAGTCCTAGGGCTTGCTTACTACTGAATTCCAAACTTCAGATCCTTTTGAATTAAAATATTGTTTCATACTTTCTCCCCATGAGGAATAATTTGTTCCATCAAATAAGGAAGCTTCAATTACAGAGAGAGCCATCTGTCCACCCATTTTTTTTTT
>ML789405.1:402628-417959 GCA_009831015.1 Picea engelmannii
ACATACAATATCCAAATGGCTTCAAGGAGGAGAACAAGTAATGACCACTCTATCTAGAGGAATCTTTGAAGAAGAATCAAGTAAAACTTACTATGTTGTCAACATATACTTGAAATGGGCATTATAATTCGAAGATATTATAAGAGGTGATAGGGCTCTCTATTCCTTTATCACAATGATAGACTGAGAGCCTCCCAACCACTTCGTTTAGAGCCCTCTTTGAGAGTGCATCCGCCTCTGTATTATGGGATCTGGGAATATGATGGAAGTTTACGTCGGTGAAGATATTGGACAACTCCATCGTTTTTTGCTTCCAGCCTTCAATGTGGACTGAATGGAGATGGCACTTATGATTAATCCAATCAATTATTACTCTCGAGTCTCCTAGAAAAAGTAAGTGGTTTAAGGACCAACAAGAAGAAAGGGTGAGAGAAGCCCACAAGCCCATGAGTTTGGCTTTGGTGTTTGATCCCGCATCACAGTTTAAGAACCATTTTGTGATCCTTGACGGATGAGATTTGATGGTGCCTCTAGCCCCACAACAAAATCTGTTTGATTGTGCAATGCCGTCAAAACAAACTAAAGTGGAGCCTTCCGCCAACAAATACTCACATGCTTTGATTTGGATGGCCTTTACAGAGGTCGGCTGCCAATGGAAGGAGGACAAGATTCTGTGAAGAACCACATGATAGGAGGGAGGCCATCCCTCAAATATCACCTAGTTACGTTCTTTCCAGGTTTGCTAGCAAACATGGGCAACCAAGGGATGCGGGGCCGATTTATCCGAGAGCCAAGATGAGAAGCAATCTGTAATGGAGTCGCCCTTCCAGGCAAGTGAAAGAGAGTAATGCTATATTAAACGATTCCAGATAGAAGTTGTGAAATCACAGTGGATCAGAGGGTGATGGATATCTTCTGAGGCTCGATTGCAAAGGGGGAAAATCTCGGGCCCCTGCCAGCCTCTCTTACGGAGTGCCTCCCAAGTGAGAGCTTTATCCTTCACACAGAGCCATATATAAAATTGAATTTTAAGTGGTATCGACCACTTCCAAATCTTTTGAATCCACGAGATATACGCATCATTGGCCAATGGTTGAAGGAGGGCCGCATAGACATTTTTAATGGTGAGGATGTCAGAGGCATCTCCTCCGGCCCACAAGAGAGTGTCCCGCGATTCTTTGAGAGAGATTCCAGCTGATTTCAGGGCTGTAGTATAGGTGTCCCATTCCATGGCCAGTGGTCCCAGGAGCTGTAAATTGCTACTGTGATACCAGAGGTCGGGGAGAGGGAGGGCGCATGCTACCACTTTCACCTGCGCCAGGCACCCAGAATTTAATGAAGAAAGTTGTGATCTGAGATGTGGCGAGAGGATCGAGAGGTTCTCCAAATCGAAAATTTTATCCCTCCCAAGTAAAATCTCAGTACCCGATCCGGGCTTCCATCGAAGCTAGTGTAAAATCATCGGTGAGGCGGAGGTCAGGCCCTTCCAAAAGGGTGAAGCCCTTCTCTGATCATGTGAAGACTTTCGCAACCAATGGAGGAGAGGAAGGGAGTCAAGATATTTATCCATAATGACTCGGTGCCAAATGATGTCATGTGTGACCGCTCTCTAGAAAGAACAAGCCATGAGTGCCGTGTTGAAAATAGAAAGGTTCTTGAGCCCCCATCCCCCTGCCTTTCAGGGTCTAGAAAGTGACTGCCAGCTACAAAGGTGGAAACGACGATTTCCAGCAAGGTCGTTCCACAGGAAATTAAAGGAGAGCCTACGTAGCAAAATAATGATTTTGTTTGGGATCCGCTCAAGTGTCATCCAATAGACAACAAGACCTTCAAGCACCGTTTTGACTAGAATGAAACGCCCACCCAGGGACAACCACTTATTACACCAAAATCTTATTCTCCTTTCGAATAATGCCACTAGCCAGCTCCAATCTGCAGAGGTGGAGTCTCCCAGTTTCAGCTGGTAGCCCAGGTAACTGAATCCTTCTTTCAAATCAAAAAAAGAAAAGGGGATGGAGTCTTTGGGTAGTGAAAGCTCAGCCTCAAATAATCCCCAATAATGAACAATGGATTTTAAGGAATTTATGGTCAGACCCGAAACTATGCAGAAGAGTTGAAGTACATCCAAAATAACAAGCCACTCCGTAAGGTCAGCTTTTGACATTAGGAGAATGTCATCAACGAACATGATATGTACAATCTTGATGAGTCTTGATACCTTTATACCAGAGATTCGGTGTTCGGAGATGGTTTTTGCAAGGAGAAGGCTAAGGCTTTCCATAAATAGGATGAAGAGGTATGGAGAGAGTGGGCATCCCCGTCGGAGCCCTCTTTCACTTTTGAAGAAACTAGACGCCTCCCCATTTATCAGCACCGCAAAATTAGCACTAGTGACACAGGACAGAATCCAGTCCGTGAACTTGTCACCAAAGCCCAGTGAGTGAAGGATTAGTCTCAAGAAAACCCAATCTATGCTGTCAAAAGCCTTTTTGAGGTCTATTTTAATGATCAAAGCCTTTAGATTTTTTTGTTTGATGGAGTGGATGCTCTCGTGGGTAACACCAATGGCATCTTGTATTCTTCTACCTTTTAAAAAACTGAGTTGTTCAGCTGATAGAATCCTTTCCAAATACGGCTTCATCCGGTTAGAGATAAATTTTGAAACTACCTTGTAAATAAGGTTGCACAAGGAGATTGGTCTGTAGTCATTGAAGGAGACTGAATTGTTTTCTTTAGGGATCAATACCAGGAAGGTGGAGTTAAGAATTTTTGTGATCTTACCTTTGATGCGAGTGTCCTCCACCATCTGGAGGAGATCCAATCCAACGAGATCAAAAAAGTAGGTGAAGAACTCTGTCGTCCAGCCGTCGGGCCCTGGACTTCTCTCTTTTTTGAAATGGATCAAAATTTCCTTAAGCTCCGGAAGAGTGACTGACTTATAGAGGTCGGATGCTTCAATGGCTGTTACCAGTTTTGGATAAAGGCTGGTAGTGGCAACTTTCTCTAGAAGATTATGACTGCTGTTGGCTTTGAAAAGATGTTCAAAATGTGTGACAGCCTCCACTTTGATTTCCTCTTGACCACGGAGAATCTCATCACTATCGCTTTGTATTGACTAGATTTGTTTTTTGTTTCTGTTGAAACTTGCTAAATTGTGAAAAAATTTGGTATTGGAGTCTCCCCATTTAAGCTAGGTCGCTCGGTTGTGAAGTCTCCAACACTTTTCCTCTTCCTGCAGAATGTGATCTCTGCTCCTGTCTAGTGCCTTTAATGAATCAGAGTCCTCCAATGACAGGGCGGCTGTGGTTGATAGTAAAATGAGATTATTAATCTCAGACTCCAAGTTAATTAGATGGGCCACCTCTGTTTCCTTCTTAAGTTTACTCCAAGACTTTGAGTGAGATTTTAGAACCTTTAGTTTCCATATAATTCTCAGTTGTGGGTTACTTTCTCTTTGAAAGCACGGGTCTGTCCAGACAGAATGGACAAGATCAAAATAGTCAGTGGAGGATAGCCAGTGGTGGTTGAACTTGTAGGGGAAAGAATTATGCTGGAGGGGAAAATTCAGATTTAGGAGAATGGGAACATGGTCAGAAAAGTAAGGAAGCTCCACCCACAAGGTTGGGAAGCCTGAGGAGGACATGTAACTATCAGATATTAAAAAATGATCGAGTCGTCTGGCAATAGCCTCATTCCTGGATCTCCCATTACGCCAAGTGGGGATAAGTCTGGTTGGCAAAACATCGATGCGGTTCTTGGACGAGAAGAGGTCTCTGTAAAAAGCTTCACCTGGACCAGGCGAGGAAGCTCCTCCCCAGTGTTCATCTGCAGAGAGTGTGATGTTTAAGTCACCTCCAAGAATGAGGTTGGGGATGGAAAGAATACCATTGTTTGCAAGAAGTGTCCAGAACTGTAGTCTGTCCTGACAGGGGCCATATACGTTTAAAAACACCAGCTCCTGGTTTGTAGATAAGCAACGACCTACCAACAATAAGCCTCCACAAGTCAGGAAGGGTACCAAGTCAAAGTAACCGGGGTCCCATGCCACTAGCAAGCCACCAGAATTGCCAATGGAGTTAACGGCCGCTGTGACCCAAGAAGAGTGGAAGGAGTGAATGAAAGCTCTAGATATTTGATCTGACGAGAGGGTTTCTTGGAGAAAGATGACATCCGGTTTGGTGTGCTCGAGCAGTTTATGGAAGGAAGCAGTATTGAGGATGCCTCCGATTCCTCGTAAGTTTAAAGAGAGCACAATCATTATTTGGAACGAGCTATGGCCTTCAAATCTCTAAGGGCCTTTCCATCAAGTGCAGGGATGATAGGAGAAGATTGTTGAGTGCTTTGAACTTCCTTCTTCTTCCTGGAGCTTCTCGTTTGGAGAGGGGAGAGATCTACGCCCATACCTCGCGACCAAGAAAATTTTTTTGGGTCTTTGTTCGTTTGTTGAGTAGATGAAGAACCAACAACAGTAGATGGTATGATGAGCTCATTTCCCCAAAATATTTGTAACTGTGTTGCGGTTTCCGGGATAAACTGTGGAGGGGTCGAGGAGCTCAGCGCTGCCAGCAGAGTATCCTCGCTTTCAACCGACTGGCTAATGCCAGGGAGTATGGCTGGGGAGTCTAACGGGTCAGTGAAAAGGGTAGGGGAACTGTGCTGACAGGTCAGTTGGGAAGTTGGAAGAGGGTGCGAAGCGGGAGAGGGGGTAGGAAGAAGTGTATATTCAGTGGTCGTGCGAAGGGAGTTGACGAGCATTGGAGTCAGTGAAGAGGGGGGATGTGGCAACTCTATTTCAGGAGTGGGGGATTTAGAGCGGGGGGAAGAGAGCTAATGTGAGCGGTTGATGGTTTCCTTTTCGGTAGCAGTGAGAGAGTTAAAAAGAGAGGGGCAAAGATGAAATAGTTTAGTCGTCAGAGGTTCAGGTTGTCCAGGTAAGGGAGGGGAGGGAGGGTCAGGGGGTGAAACCATGAACTCAAGAGAAGGATCAGTGTCCATATAATCAGGAGGGTTTAGATGTAGGTCATATTCCTCGATAGGTTTGGTCCAGGACTTACCAGAGCAGGTTCGACAAAGATGGCCAGTTTCTCGGCATTGGTTGCAGTGGAAAGGTAGTCCGAGATAATCCAAAGTCTGTAGTGTCTTCTGTACTCTCCATTCAATCTCCAGATTTTCTAGCAGTCCAGCTGTTATGTCCATCTCAATTAGTACCCTGCCCATTTTCCTTGAGGAGCCTGTGAGAGAAAGAGTGTCGAAGGCAATGAACTTTCCCAGTGAGTCGCCTATAGCTCTGATGGCTTCTTCATTCTAGAAATGGAGTGGAAGACCCGGGAGGAACACCCAAAGATGTCTGAGCTAAAAGTAGTCAGATTCTGGGTTGAAATCCATTCACCAACACTTAAGCATGAGGCTGCTTCCCCCAAAGACCCAAAAATAAGATAATAACAGAGAGGCATCTTCAGGAGCTCTGCAGAAGAAGCCAAGCCATCCTTTTTTAAGGTACAGGACTTCTGGGCAGTAGCCTAAGAGCAGAAACCACTTAGTCTTTATCCAATCCTCCAGTGGTTGTGGGCTCAAACTTTTGTAAGATAAACGACCTACCAGAGCACAGATAGACATCTTGCAGAGGTCTTCTAAGCCCACTCCATCGCCCAGTACCAGACGCTTGGTTCTCCTGTTTGATTTCCACTCCTTGCGACCATAGGAAGCCACTCGGTGAGAGGTTGTAGGGACTCTATGAACATCCAGAGAGGAAAGTCTGCTAGGACAGTTAGGGAGGAGCCTGTCGGAAGCAAGAGAAGAAGGTCTCGGGAGAGGAGCTCTTGTTAGTGGAGGTGTGCCTGACACGGCTGGGACAACTGAGGGAGTGAAAGGGCACTTTGAAATGGGCTTGGAGGGAAGAGACATAATCCTTTTTTCTAGGGAGTCAACTTGATCGAAAAAACCCACCTGTTTCCAGATGAGTTCATCAATTGGGTGCATAAGAGCATTGGTTAGAGAGTCCATTATAAAAAGAGCTGGGGGCCGTTGCAGGCCCACTAAAAAACAACGAGTAGGATAGAGCGGGTCAGTGGGGAGGATCGAAAAGAGGTCGAGAAGTGCTGTAGATACGAAGTAGTCAGGAAGGCTCGGGCCAAATCAAGGTTGTATAAGTTCAGTCCCTATCGGAACTAGGAGACAAAAGGAAATAGGGAGATACGGTTCGATAGCAAACAAAAAACAAAGCAGACAAAAAACAACTTACTCAATAAAGCGAGACGACTTCGAGCAAGAGGAGTAAAACAAATCACAGTCAGGGAGGTTCAAGGGAGGTTTAGGGGAGGGCCTCTGGAGTGGACTACGAGGTTCTGAAGATCCGGGGCCTTGGATCGCCCTCAAGGTTCCTGGTCGCCTGGTTCACCATTCGCTGAGGTTCCATGTTTGTACAGAATAACTCATCTTACCAAGACACATATTCCATAAATGTCATCTCCAATATGTCCATTACATTAAGTTTTATATAATACATTTATATCACAATTTATTTAATACATTTCTACACATCACATTAATTGTCGTGTCCATCACATTAAGTTTTATGTAATACACTTATATCACAATTTATTTAATACATTTCTACACACGTCACATCAATTGTCGTGTTCGATATTATAGTGGGTATGATATAAAAAATACATTACCAACTTACCAAACAATAAAATGGTTACACATTACTTCCACTTCCCACCAAATTCACTCTCTATTCAATTCAATTTTAATAATAAAATCTAACTATTTATCAAATTTACATTCTATTTGCCAAGTTTGTATTCTCGCTTCTAACTCAACTTTGATTGATTCTGAATATTACAAGAAAAATCAACAATAATTATAAGAAAAAGAAAAGCCAAGAGTAATTATAAAATTGTTTAGATACTGATAAATTTTATTAAATCAAATAAAACGGTTAAATAATAAAATTTATATTAAAGTATTTTTTTTAAGAGATGAAAATGAAATAATTATAATAATTAAAATTAATGTTGTAATGATAAAATTCAAATTATAGACAACCTTGTTATACCATTCATTAAATTCATATTATTATACTATTTACTAGATTCTCCACCTTGTTTTTAACAAAAGGATAAACAAAGTGTAATTATACACCCTATTTATAATAAAAAAAATACATATATAGAAATCAATTAACCTTTAAAGTAATCACATTAACCCACTTCCATATAAGTTTACATCACCTCCAAAGTCAAATTACTTTTAATATCACCTTATGTTTTTACTAATAAGTAAATTTATTTATATGTCAATCTTCCCTAATTTGCACCATTTTTTGCAAACATTTTATATAAAAAAATGTTTTAATTCTCATCATTTTCACATCTAAAATATAGATGTTACTAAGTTTAATTTAATTTTTATGAATGGAAGGGTCAAAATAAATCCTAACCTCCAAAGAACTAAAAGAAACATCTCCTTAAATATAACATAGTTTTAAAGGTGAGATTAAATTTAACTAGATTTATAAAATTTATATATGTTATTCTAACATTTAAAATTTATATCTTTTTTAATATAATATAGTCTTTTAAAACTTAGCCTGGTGGGTTAGCTCAAGTAGTTGAGTGATGTGGTTATTTCAATTTCCCTGACTAGCTATTGTTGAGTTTGTGGAGCCTCACTCGATGTCGCAACCGGATTAGGCTTGTAATCAGGTCGACGGTTTACCCCATTTACCATCCACGAAATGTGGGGAAGTACTCGGGGGAGTTTGTATTCTACAGTACTATGTTATTTTATTCATTAATAAAATTTGGCTTTCACTATACTTATGTGTTCTCTACTATATTTTTGTTTGGAGGAATCAACTTGCAGGATCATTTTAATGGCAAGTCCCTGTTTGGAAAATTTGGGTTTGAAACCTTCCGAAGCCATTTTGAGGTATCAAACAACATTTTTTGGGGTCAAAACTTTTCTAGCATAGCTAAGACCCTGTGAAACTATTTTACACATCGATACCTTTTCAAGGGTGCAAAAATCACGTCAGTCGGAGCTCATACACAAAAGTTATGCCTCCCACAAGTTGACCTATCGTGTTGACCACCATGGTACAAGAGGATGCCACGTCAAACACTGTTACTCAGGCATATGGGGCTAGCCACCTGAGGAATTTCAAGAATATTCTAGAATGTCCAAAACCTTATCACAATTAAGGGTTCAAGAAGTCAAAACCCTAACCCTAGACGCCTATCGGGCTATGTTAAATACTGGGCTGCTAGGGGGATAAATGGTTCTATTCTATGTTATTGTATTTTGTTCCATAGTAGAGAAAAACAATTGGGAGTGGGAAAATTAGAGAGCCTAATAGAGGGGGTTAATTTTCTATAGCATCCTAATAGACCACAAATCTTTGGTGACTCCATAGAGAGTGCGCTCTCCTTTGTACTTGCATTATTTCCATACCAGAGAAAAGAGAGCAGAGCAACCTCATCTTCTAGCTAGGTTTTCTCCCGTAAGGGTTTCCTAGAGAAAATCTTTGTGCTATTTTGTGGATGGTGTGTAATTGTACTTTATTATTCTCTATTTTCTGCATTTTATGTTTTACATGCATAAATAGAAAATCAGTAACTAAAGTTTCTGGAATCCAAAGGAATTTAACCTTCATAGTGTAGATTTCAGTTTTATTTATCAGATATGTTGTGACGAATTGTTCTAGTGGAATATCCATGGTAGTTTACAAATCAGTATCTCATTTCATTCTCAATATAATCTGGATCAGTGGTATCAAAGTAGTCTTCTCCTTGTCATTTCTCATTGCATATCCTCGACGAGGTCAGGGTATAGAGAGTTGGGTCTCGAGCTAGTTTCGCTTGGGACGACCACTCTCGCCAACCCAAGAAACTTCCCATGGTGGAAGAATTGAGAGATGATGGAGCATGAAATATTTTTAAGATGTTGCTCGAGGAAACCCTCGTGTGACAGGGAAACGAGATGATGGAAAACTTCACTCAAATCCCTTGATGACTACCAATGACAGTCGAGGCATCTTTGACAAGTATCCATTTCAGAGGTGCAATGCCCTTCAAGGTACAAGTTAATTATGATATCCCCTTTTTTGAAGGCCATATAGATGCAGATGCTCTAGAGAAATGGTTGAATCTACTAGAATGTTATTACTGTATCCAAAAACTTTCCAACGGTAAAAATATTACCTTTGTGCTCCTTAAATCCCTTCCCCATGTCAAATCTTGCTGGCAAGGTTACTGAGAGAGGCACATCACGAATGAATCTATGCCATCCAAAAGAGAACCCACTTGGATGGCCTTTGTGGATTCCCTCAAGGAGGAGTTCTACCATGTTGGAAGCTATGATGACCAATATATGAGATGGACAACTTTGTGTCAAGAGAGAGAGACCAAATAGTGCCAGTGATTCGAGAATTTATGTGAGATATTTCTCTACAAAAATTCTATGATGAGGATCTTTTACTAACGATTAATTTCATGTTAACACAAAATAAAAAAATTCTAAACAAATCATATGAACGTGAGAAAATTGTCATCATTATGTGCATATGTTCAATTAAATCTCTACTTAATCAATCGAGAATGCAATCAAAACTCACACATATAATTTGACACCCATATGTTAACAGAGTTCACGAGACTCTTCTGGCCACATCTTCGGATCCATTTGGAATACAAATTGCTTTATTATCCTTCTTATGCAAGGTCTAGGACCTTCTCATAAATGTATTACATGTTCCATACAAAGTTATCTTCTCCTTAACAAAGGATTCAAGAAGGAACTCACATAAGTGACCTTAATCCAGACACCAGAAGGACTACATACCCCACCATGAAAATCTCTCTCTCCAAGGGGCCTAAAGAGGGCCTCCTCCACAATTCTTACATAAGGAATGTATACAGTTTCCCTCTCTCCATAATTCAAGGAGACAAGATCCACAAATTTAGGATCTAAATAAAAACTCAAGAACAAAAATGAGAAAGCATATCAACCAACCTATGAGACCCTTAACTTCCCCTTGAGAATAGGAAACCACTTGTGATAAAATGAGAAAGAATCCCAAACCAACCTATGAGACTCTCTTCCTCTTCTTGAGAATAGAAAAAACTAGTTTTGAGGTGGATTCTCACACAAAACTAATTTCCCCTTAAAACTAGGAAACTAATTTGTGAGGTGGATTCTCACACAACTAATTTTCCCTTTTTACAAATTAAATGAAAAATACACGAGTAATTCCACTCACTCCAAGTATTAATCATTTTTCTAATTTGGATGAATAATGCATGAGCTTCTCACACTCATTTAAAGTATTAATCATTTTATTTAAGCATTAATCATTCATTTTAAACTTTGTCACCTATCATCAATCAACATTTTAATAATATTCTCCATGGTGTGTAAAGTGTTGGTTGTGCAGCTTGATTATCTTCCTATTTCATAGGTCTTTGTTTTCAGTCGTGTTTAAACCCCATGGAGACTGTACACCCCTCCATGTGGGGGGGTTGAAGGGGGGCTTGCCCCTCCCTGCGGGGCCCAGGGGCAAGTGAACCCCCAAAGGAAAAAAATCCTTGTAAATGTATATTGTAATTTCATAGTAAATCTGGATCGTTCATTATAAGGTCGCAGATATGACGGTAGAAGTTATGTTATGGATTTTTCCCCTAAAAGGAAACCCTCTTTTATGAGGGAAATGTATTATGTCTATGCATCATTGTGAATATTGTATTATAAGAGAGGATATTGTGAGAGAAAGAAGAGGAAGTTACAGTGGGTGTGTTGTAGGTTGTATCCATTCATTTGAAGGATAATAAAAAGGAAGGACCTAACAATTTCTCTGGTGGACGTAGCCCACACCAGGTGAACCATGTATATTTGTGTCTCTATTGTATTATGTATCTTCCATGTTTTATTTCTGCATTTGTTTTATTTTATTGCTCTGCGATATTGTTTTTCTAACACAAAGTATTGAATCCTTGTGTGGAGATCCTCCTGGATCATACCTCCCCATACAAAGCATTTTTGGTCCTCCAAACGTATAGAGAGAAGTTGTAACTTGAGTATCTGTTGTTACCTTTACCAGCTTCTAGGAAGAGTCTTACACTCCACAATGCACTTCCCCACTGCTCAATCTTCACAACAAATGTCTCTGATAGGACACACCCTTCTTCTCCTTCACCTTTGTACTTCAGAATGAAGATGTCGATGTCAACACTTGCATCAATGAAAATATGTAGCCGATTCCTTGATCTGCATAAAAAATGTCTCTGACAACCCACACCCTTCTTTTCCTTCACCTTTGTACTTCAAAATGAGGATATCGATGCAACCACTTGCATCAATGCAAAGTTGTAGTTAATTCATTGATCTACATAAAAAAATTCTTTGAAAGGCTGTACTCTTCTTCTCCTTCACCTTTGTGTTGGACAACTGAGAGGGGGGATGAATCAGTTGTCACTGTGCTTAAACAATTATGCTTCTTTTAAATTCTTTACAAGGCACTCAATGATAATCACAATAATGCAGGTAAATAAGCAATGGCACATTCAGCATCAGTCACATACATGAGATACACAGAGACAGATATTTCCCAAGGAAACCCATAAAGGGTAAAAACCTCTTCTTCTTTATATGATAAGTATTATTTACATTCTTTACATTATCATACATATGAGCACCAACTCATTGTGAGGCTACAACCTCTGTTTTTGCAAGCTGCAACTTGTTGAGAGCACCAACTCTCTATTTTCTCTAGCACCCACTAGAAGGAAGCACCAAATCCCTGGTTTCTCTAGCACCAACTAGAAGGAAGCACCAACTCCCTGGTTTCTCTAGCACCAATTAGAAGGAAGCACCAATTCCCTGGTTTCTCTAGCACCAACTAGAAGGAAGCTACAACTCCCTGTGTTCAAGCACCCACTTGAACCTCTGAGGACATTATTCCTCCCTAGCACCTCCCTACCACCCTGATTTATGAATATGTGTTACTGAAACTTATTACAGTGATATAATGTTCAACAACAGCTTACTAGTCTCATCACTGTTCTGCCGGATTTCACTACTATGCCAGCCTCATTTTCTTCCTGCACACATCCATTGCACTTTTTGTTCTTCTGCCTTTTGTTCTCTATGCGCCATTCCCATTCAACGCACCCTTTCTCTTCTGTCCATTTCAGCTGCTCCACTCCACCTCCTTCTTCACACATGCATCACTCACAACAGCAACAACCACAATCTCTTATTTTCTCCACATTCTTATACTCCCTGTGCATCTTGTGCATACTCTGCATGTCAAGTGCTCTGCCTCTTCATCATCGTAACTCTTCAGCTTCTCTGTTTGTTAAGCCCATATGTCCATCATCACTGGGTGTCATGATCAAATTGCTTCACATCATAGGCAGTTGGGATTCTTCATCTTCTGTTGCAGTCAACATCAACCTTTCTATCACAGTTAACGGCTCCAACGCTCTTCTAGCTGTCAATAGCCTCCACGAACAATCTTTTCTCCTACTGGCAGATTCTTTGTGACCCTTCAGTTCCTCTGGAAATCACACATAAGTCTCTTCGAGTCCTCTGGTAGAAACCATCAGTGGTTTCTAGCAGTTACACTGAGAAGTGCTCCAGTAGCCCTCCGATCTTCTTCAGTTTCATCTGCACCATTGGATTAACTTCTCTAAATCTTACGTTCATTTTAGAATTCGGAATTTTGGGATCATCGTGGTGGAGGATTTTAGTACTCTCCATTTCCCGACCCCCAAAACTCTGAAAAGGAGCTTGTCTTCACTAACTCCTTCCCCCGTCTTCCGCCGATGTGACCAACGACTGTGACCTCAGCCTTAGTCAAAACTGCATTTCTCAATTTTGCGTTTCCACATTTCGACATTTCGGCACTCTTGGTGGTGAAGTGTTTCGACACTTCAATTCCCAGTATCTGGAACTCCGAAATGGAGTCAAATCAATGGTCCAGTACTCCAGCATTTTTCATTTCGACGAATCGACATTTCGGTATCCTGTGGTGAAAGACCTTGACATCTCCAACTCCCGGTATATGAACCTCAGGTATGTAGTCTGTGACATTTTGCGATTTTGGGTTTCACAATTTTGGGACTCCTGTGATGAAGAGTCTTCACTCTTGACTCCTCTTACTCCCGGTATCCGAAACTCCAGTATGGAGTCTTTATCATTTCACGACTTCGAGTTTCGTGACTTCAGGACTCTTTATGATGAGAGTCTTTGTCATTTCCATCTCTCGATATCTGAAATCCCGGTATCCAATACTTCAAAATGGAGTTGGATCAACAGTCCACGATCTCCTCGAACCAATGGCTCAAATCATTTCGCCATTTCACATTTCTCGATTTCAGCACTCCTGTTGATGAGAGTCTCTGACATCTCCATCTCCCGATAACTGAAATCTCGGTATTCAATACTCTGAGTGGTGCGCCTGTTTCGGGTTTTCGGGATTTCGCATTTTGGCACTTCGAGACTCCTGACGACGAGAGTCCTAACATCTCTATCTCCTGATATCTGAAACTCCGGTAGTTGAAACTTTGAGCAATGTGCTTGTTTCGCGATTTCGAGGTTTCGCATTTCGTGACTTTGGGACTCCTGTGTTGGAGAGTCTTGACTCTTGACTTCTCCATCTCCCGGTAACCGAAACTCCGAAATGGAGTCTTCGTTGAGGTGCCTGTTTTGGATTTTTTAGGGTTTCGCATGTCACCTTGATTGTTAAAGGGTGTGCAGGTTCTCCTGGATCCAATGTCGGTCAGACCTCTGTCTCATATCTAACGTTCATCAGGAAATCTCAATGAGATCCATCGCTGTATACTCTAATCTTTTTGAGCTTTCTCTACATCGTCTTCCCAAAATACTTCTGAAGCCCGCCTGGCACATCCTTCCTATACTCAAGCCATCATCGTTGTTGTACTTGCCATCAATGACAAGCATACACTGCTTGTAAAACATTCCAACAATCTCCACATTGATGGAAACCCTGAGCATATTCGCTAATCAATTTAGACCTCCAATTGTAGCATCTGACCCGGACCACTCCTTTTCTCCCCCTTTGACATCAATGTCAAAGAAAACATGCTCCCCCTAAGCTGTTGTAGTAATTTGTAGGAGGAATTAGATATTCAAACAATACAAAACTCCCCCTAACAAGATGGACTCTCTTAGGTGTGAGACGAAATGACACCCAGCTTCTGTCGGAGATATTCAAAAGGTGTCTTAGCTAGGGGTTTAGTAAAGATTTCTACAATTTGTTCTATGGTTGGAATGTACTGGACCTGAACAACCTGATTAGTGACCTTCTCTCTCAGAAAATGGTATTTTATGGGAATATGCTTGGTCTTGGAGTGGAATACAGGATTCTTAAACACATTGATGGCACTAGTGTTATCACAATGAATTGGGATCGGTGCAGTGTATTTTACCTCCAAGTCTACAAGTGTTTGAATCATCCATAATACCTAAGTGCAACAGGTAGCAACATCAATATACTCTGCCTCTGTGGTTGATAAAGAAATGGAACCTTGCTTTTTGCTAAGCCATGCTACTAATGAGTCGCCCAGGAATAATGCTCCTCCACTGGTGCTTTTTCTCTCATCAACACAGTTTGCCCAATCTGCATCTGAATAAGCAGTTAACAAAAAATTCTGATTTCTGGGATACCACAGAGCATAAGTCATTGTTTCTTTCAAATACCTGAATATTCTTTTGATAGCTTGCAAATGACTATGTTTAGGTGCAGACTGAAATCTTCCTACCATTCCTACAACATGCATTATATCTGGGCGAGATGCTGTGATGTACAACATGCTACCTATCATTGATCTATATGAACTTTGATCAACATCAGGTGAGTCATCATCCTTGCTTAATTTGCATCCAGTAACCATAGGTGTACCCACAGGTTTGGAGTCTTCCATTTGAAATCTTTTCAACATTTCTCTTAGATATTTTTCTTGAGAAATGAACATCTCTTTAGACCTTTGAGTAATTTGCAGACCAAGAAAAAATGACAGTTCTCCTATCATGGACATTTCAAAATCAGATTCCATGGTAGAAGCAAACCATTGTACCAATGGATCCTTATTATATCCGAAGGTGATGTCATCTACATAGACCAATACGATGAGAAAATTAGTATCCTCTATTTTAATATACAGATTGTTGTCAGTTGTTCCTCTCTTGAACCCTTTGTCTTTGAGATACATATCCAGTCTGTGATACTAGGCTCGAGGGGCTTGTTTTAACCCATATAAATCTTTCTTCAGCTTGCATACTAATTCAGGGTTATCAGACAGTTTGA
>ML789405.1:421174-437514 GCA_009831015.1 Picea engelmannii
TTGATTCTTAGTCTGTCAATCTCTTCCAGTGCACTGATCAGTTCTCCTTCCATGTCAACCACAACTTCTTCTTCATTAACATCACTCCCTGTGTTGTTATTATCATAATCCTCTTTGGCCATAAGTATGAAGTCATTTAGTTTGTCTTCAATAGAGGAATCATTGTCTTCATCATCTGAAGGATCATCATCATTGTTTACGCACATACTTTTCTTCTTAAAGTTATTCTCTTTAAAGAAATTTATGTGTTTGTACCTCTCCTCACCATCACATGTATGATCCTTTCCTTTGTGGGGACATTTATTTGCAAAATTTCCTATCCTACCACAGTTGAAACATTTGAAAGGCAATTTACCTTTGTATTTGCCTGATCCCTTCTTCAGTCTCTTCACAAATTTTTCTTCAATTTCATCGGGCTCAAAATCCTCATTCTTGTTTGCTTTAAATGATGATTCTCTGGAGGTGGGTTTATCTTTAACTATTCTCACTTCATATGTAGTCAATGTTCCTAGAAGTTGATCAAAATCCAAGGTTTTTAGATCATTAAGTTCTTCTATAGCAGAGACCTTCGGGTTAAACCTATCTGGGAGAGATCTCAAGATTTTATGAACTAAAGAAGGTTCCTCAATTGTTTCACTAAGTGCCTTCATTTCATTTACCATTTCTTCTACTCTCAGAAAGTATTTTCCAACAATTTCATCTTCCTTCATCTTTGGCTGTTCAAACTGTATTCTATAGGTTTGAAGCTTGGCATCCTTTACCTTTTCATTACCTTCATAACTGCTAATGAGTTTGTCCCACATTTCTTTGGCAATTCCTAGGTGCATAACTTTTATGAATTCTGCTTCTGCAAGCCCACTCAAGATAGCATTCATAGCCTTAGCGTTGAAGCTAAATTCTAGCTTGTCATCCTTATTAGCTAGTAAAACTCGCTTTACATAACCAGTGTCTACCACATACCAGACATCTGCACCTAAAGCCATTATGTAGGTTCTCATTCTAACTTTCCAGAAGGCAAAGTTTGTTCCATTGAATAGAGGGGCCTTATTGGTTGAATTTCCTTCATGGCTTGACATGTTTAAGCTCTAGGATCTTTCCTTAGATAAAAGGGGCTGGCTCTGATACCAATTGTTGCACAATTGAGAGGGGGGGTGAATCAGTTGTCACCGTGCTTAAACAATTATGCCTCTTTTAAATTCTTTACAAGGCACTCAATGATAATCACAATAATGCAGGGAAATAAGCAATGGCACATTCAAAATCAATCACATAAATGAGATACACAGAGATAGATATTTCCCAAGGAAACCCAAAAAGGGTAAAAACCTCTTCTTCTTTATATGATAAGTATTATTTACATTCTTTACATTATCATACATATGAGCTCCAACTCATTGTGAGGCTACAACCTCTGTTTTTGCAAGCTGCAACTTGTTGAGAGCACCAACTCTCTATTTTCTCTAGCACCCATTAGAAGGAAGCACCAACTCCCTGGTTTTTCTAGCACCAACTAGAAGGAAGCACCAACTCCCTGGTTTCTCTAGCACCAACTAGAAGGAAGCTACAACTCCCCGTGTTCAAGCACCCACTTGAACCTCTGAGGACATTAGTCCTCCCTAGCACCTCCCTACCAAACTGATTTATGAATATGTGTTACTGAAACTTATTACAGTGATATAATGTTCAACAACAGCTTACCAGTCTCATCACTGTTCTGCCAGATTTCTCTGCTATGTCAGCCTCACTGTCTTCCTACACGCATCCATTGCACTTTCTGTTCTTCTGCCTTTTGTGCTCTGTGCGCCATTCCCATTCAATGCACCCTTTGTCTTCTTTCCATTTCAACTTCTCCACTCCACCTCCTTCTTCACACATGCATCACTCACAACAACAACAACCACAATCTATTCTTTTCTCCACATTCTTATACTCCCTGTGCATCTTGTGCATACTCTGTATGCAATGGTTCTGCATACTCTGCATGTCGAGTGCTCTACCTCTTCATCATCGCAACTCTTCAGCTTCTCTATTTGTTAAGCCCATCTGTTCATCATCACTGGGTGTCATGATCAAATTGCTTCACATCACAGGAAGTTGAGATTCTTCATCTTCTTTTGTAGTCGAACTCAACCTCTCTGTTGCAGTTGATGGCTCCAGCACTCTTCCAACTATCAATAGCCTTCATGAACAGTCTTTTCTCCTACTGGAAGTTGGATTAACTTCTCTAAATCTTGCATTCATTTCAACATTCGGCATTTCGGGATCGCCGTGGTGGAGGATTTTAGTACTCTCCATTTCCCAACCCCCGAAACTCCGAAAAGGAGCTTGTCTTCACTAACTCCTTCCCCCATCTTCCACCGATGTGACCAACGACTGTGACCTCAGCCTTAGTCGAAACTGCATTTCACAATTTCGTGTTTCGTCATTTCGTTATTTTGACACTCTTGGTGGTGAATTGTTTCGACACTTCAACTCCCGATATCCGAAACTCTGAAATGGAGTCAGATCAACGGTCCGGTACTCTAGCATTTTTCATTTCAGTGAATCAACATTTCGGTATCCTATGGTGAAATACCTTGACATCTCCAACTCCCAGTATCCAAACCTCTGATATGCAGTCTGTGAAATTTTGCGACTTCAGGTTTAACGATTTCGGGACTCCTGTGATGAAGCATCTTCACTCTTGACTCCTCCTACTCCCGATATCTGAAACTCCGGTATGGATTCTTTATCATTTCACGACTTCAGGTTTCGCGA
The DNA here is from genome assembly GCA_009831015.1 of Picea engelmannii. Taxonomy (NCBI): domain Eukaryota; kingdom Viridiplantae; phylum Streptophyta; class Pinopsida; order Pinales; family Pinaceae; genus Picea; species Picea engelmannii. The sequence goes on from ML789405.1 coordinate 423,932, forward strand.
CTTTGGGACTCTTTATGATGAGAGTCTTTGTCATTTCCATCTCCCGGTATCTGAAATCCCGACATCCAATACTTCGAAATGGAGTCGGATCAACGGTCCACGATCTCCTCGAACCAACGACTCAGATCATTTCGCCATTTTGCATTTCATGATTTCGGCACTCCTGTTGATGAGAGTCTCTGACATCTCCATCTCCCGGTAACCAAAATCTCGGTATTCAATACTCCGAGTGGTGCACCTATTTCGGGTTTTCGGGATTTTTCATTTCGGCACTTCGGGACCCCTGATGATGAGAGTCCTAACATCTCTATCTCCCGGTATCTGAAACTCTGATAGCTGAAACTTCAAACGATGCACCTGTTTCACAATTTCGGGGTTTCGCATTTCGTGACTTCGGGACTCCTGTGTTAGAGAGTCTCGATTCTTGACTTCTCCATCTCCCGGTAACCGAAACTCCGAAATGGAGTCTTCATTGGGGTGCCTGTTTTGTTTTTTTCTGGGTTTCGCATGTCACCTTGCTTGTTAAAGGGCGTGCAGGTTCTCCTGGATCCAACGCCGGTCGGACCTTTGGCTTAGATCTGACGTTCATCAGGAAATCTCAATGAGATCCATCATTGCATACTCTGATCTTGTTAAGCTTGCTCTACATCGTCTTCCCAAAAGACTTCTGGAGCCCACCTGGCACATCCTTCCTGTACTCAAGCCATCATCGCGATTGTACTTGCCATCAATGACAAGCATACACTACCTATAAAACATGCCAACACTTTGTACTTTGGAATGAGGATGTTGATGCCAACATTTGCATCAATGCAAATTTGTAGCTAATAATACATGATCACAATTTTGCGAATTTCAAAGCAGTACCATGTTTTCCAGGAGTTTATATAACACTCATGGACAAGTTTACAATGATTGCCAAGATAGGCCTTAGACAAAATAATGCCTCTCACTCAATAGTGGATATAAGACCCATTACAATGTTGCCAATAAGGATTAGGCATAAAACAAATACCTCTCACTCTCATTATCATCGAAGAGTGGCTAATAAAAAAACCCTTTACAATGTTTCAACATCACTTAAGGCAACATGCTCATCAAGGTAATTTTTTCAAGCACCCAATTATGCACTAGTGGTGAAACTCTATGGTTTCCAAACTCCACTTCAAACATGTGCAACAAAAACTTCAAAATTACAATTTTCATAAAAGTGCATTAGTGGAAGACACCTTGGCCTTCACATTCCACCATAAAAAATGCACATGGCTAAGTCGGAATACCGAATACAAGCACTTAGTGAAAGACTCTATGGTCTCCAAATCCACTAAAAAAGTGCAACATATATCAAAGTTTCCAATCTCCCTTGGTTTTTTCATCTTCCATTTTAAGATATGGAAATAATTCCCTGCAAATTTCAGATCTCGCTACCCTGTTGCAACATCAAAGACCACCAGAATCTACAAACACATTTTATCCTCTTAAAATTCCCAAAAAGAGGTACAATCATAAATCAAACGATACTTACATTGGTTTCTACACAAAGGCGCTTAATCTGTGGCTCAAAATTTAGCATACACATCACCAACATGTCTGTCTCAGAATTCTACAACTTTTGACTTTAAACATGGCTATGTTCTGAAAAGTGAAACTCTTCCTTGTAAAGTGTGCCAGGTAGATAAGGGCTTGGGCATAGCTCTCAAATTACGTTGTTTAGATCATAGAATGGACTGCACCATTTACTCTAGCTCAGAAAATCGTGCAAAAATGACTATAATTTCATATAATTTCGTGCAAGGATTCTTGGGCTCCTTCCTACCTCTACACCTCAGTCTGCGTGCCACACAGTATCATACCTCTATTATAAATGTCATATCAGTCTCGAAAAAATGCCAAGTACGGTCTACATGTACTTCCATCATATGGAAAATCTATTTTTTAAATAATATTTGACAGGCAGAGCTTACAAAGCGCCACTTGTGGTGCGTTGGTTAAGTTGTCGGTTTAATTTGGGGGAGGTCCTAGGCTCAAAATCGCGGGTTCCCACCTCCCTTTGGGTAAAAATTCATGAATAATCCATGATATGTGTTGAATGGTTGGTAACTGTGCCAAACTTGCCGCACATGGGTGAAACCTTCGCTATAATAATATAACCGCTAACAAAAAGTCCAGGGGGTTTAGCCCCTCGGCCAAATTTTCATCGTTTGACCCATGATGATGGCATAAATAGTCGTTAATCCAAATATAGGTAAGAACTATAATGCAAGAGATCCAGGGAAATCGTTGATCTTGTGAGCATGAGGTCGCGAGATCGATTCATGTGGCCTCCCATAATTTTTTGGTAAACAAACCCTGTAAAGGGCTAAATAGACTGCCACATGGCAGCTTCCAATTGGTCCACTTGTGAGTCTAAATCCATTCAGCTGACACGTGTCTCATACCAATTGGTTTCAGATCGAATCTGCACGTGCCACATGTCAAAATTTCATTGGTCCATGTCACCTGCCCCTGCCATGTCAACTACCACGTTATTGGTTGACGTCACCATATGCCACATCATCCACCGTACTGCTTAATCATCTATCACATCATCAGTCGTACAACCCAGGAAACTGACACATCATCACCGCGTCAACTACCGTACAAATGACACATGGAACAATTTTACTGGTCCATTTGGACTCCTGAAAAGGCCAAATCAACCTAACATGTGGAATCATGTGGTGTTTCCATGTCAACATGTTGACATCATGCTAATGTCATCTTTGCCAGATTTTCCTTTTTGTAGAAAAATTCAGATGGCCATAACATTTTCATATGGAGGTCAATTGAGGTGTCATGTGCGTCATTGCAAATCTCTCAATGAGCTCTTTGAATTGGTGTTGGTTTCATCAAATTATGGGCACTTTGATTTTTGGCCATTTTTTTTTAACTGAGGAGGATCCACTTGGATCAAGCCTCCAACTCCATAGGCTCTTGTACGAACTTATTTCTTGGTGTGTGACGAAGCTCGGGGTGAAGCTTCCAACATTTCCTGACCTAGTGACCACTCATTTTGTAGTGAGTGCAATAGTTACGTGACTTCATGTCTGCCTCACCTTTTTCATAAGGAATCTTTCTCTTCCATCACTTTGCAATACTCTTGTTGTCCCAAGATTTTCAAGGAGACTTTGATTTCCTCTAGAATCTCTTGCTAGATATATCACTTTAATTAAGTGATGTGCCATCATTTTTCTTAGATGGTGTTGGTGATGATTTCAACTCTTTGCTTGGAGAATCCTCTGCTTCTACTACTTTTGAGCATTCTCCTTCACCATACCCCAATCCTACATACCAAGGCCTTTCCACAAACTCCAATGGTTGAATGATGTCTTGGCCATTAATACCAAGACCTCCTCTTTTATACCCCATCTTCCTCAGCAACTTCAAGCCAATGCCCTTGGTGTGCTTTTCAAAAACTCCAAAAGAGGTATTATCATTAATAAGGGAAGGAATTGAACATCGAGAATTCTTTACCTACATTCATGTTTGTGACACTTGGTCATCTTCCTGAAGTTTGGCCAACTGCTCCTCCTGGTTGGATGAAGCTCTAGATGAGGCTTCTAGAAAACGACCTTGGTTATCTTGTTTCTGGAGAGCATCCTCTATTATCTGACAATATGTGCAGCCATCAACATTGTCATGACAAGAGCCATAACTAGTATACCTATCATGGACACAAGTTGGTCTGATCTTGGAGGGATTTCTTGCTTCTCTTGTAGCAGAGCATTCCCCAACTTGCTCATCCATAGCTTGTAGCTACAGTCGTAGTTTTCTCTTTTCTTCTTCTAATTCTTATAGCAACCTCCTCAATTCATCATTCTCTGCCTGGATTGCTTGGTTGATTTCTTCAAGCTCACGAAGACATGCTTGCTTCTTTTCCTTTCCCATGATTATATTCACAATCTACAAAACTAGCCAGAGCTGCTCTGATACCACTTGATCCAAGAATTCTTGTGAGATCTTTCTCTACAAAAATTCCATGATGAGGATCTTTTACTGACGATTAATTTCATGTGAAAACGAGCAAATAATTTCTAAACAATGAATATGAACGTGAGAAAATTGTCATCATTATGTGCATATGTACAATTAAATCTCTACTTAATCAAGCAAGAATGTAATATTCAAAAAACAAACATTTAATTTGACACCCATATGTTAATGGATTTCACTAGACTCTTCTAGCTACATCTCCGGATCCCCTTCGAATACAAATCAATTTACTATCCTTCTTATGCAAGGGATGAGACCTTCTCACAAATGTATTACATGCTCCATACAAAGCTACCTTCTCCTTAACAAAGGATTCAACAAGGCACTCACATAAGTGACCTTACTCTAGACACCATAAGGACTACATTCCCCACCATGAAAATCTCTCTCTCCAAGGGGCCTAAAGAGGGGCTTCTCCACAATTCTTACATAAGGAATTTATATAGTTTCCCTCTCTCCATAATTCAAGGAGACGAGATCCACAAATTTAGGATCTAAATAACAACTCAAGGAAAAAAATGAGAAAGCATCTCAACCAACCTATGAGACCCTTCGTAACATACCCCGCCACCCATAGGTTGAGGTATGCTACCTTCAAGACCACCCTCAGACTTATTTCTCTTACCGATACCTCTTTAAATTAATAAGGATGCGTAAAAGAAAATATCTAACAACATGCACAACAATAACCATCAAGCATGCATAGTCTAAAGATTCAATTAAACGATAAATAAATACATAGTGGAATACATTCATATACAGGTAAATAATAACATAACAGAGAGAACTTATCTTTATAAAAGAAGACACCAACTGGAGGCAGACCAAGAATGTTCCACCCAACCATAGACACTATTGTTCCAAATCTCAACAACAGTGTCACCCTCAAGCCAGGGCTATGAATTCACAAGGAAAGTTCCAGAGTGTTACTTGGCTTCTCAAACCAGTCAACACTCAAGCTCTCACAGGCTTTCCCAACACTCACAACAATCCAAGTACCCAAATCTCTTTTACCCAGCTTGCACCACCTAAGAGAATGGACCCCCACCCTTCTCTTCCCTGCAGTCCTTCTCCTTCCAGGGCTCCAACACAACTGATCCATAATCTCCATGCTGGAACTCTCAGGACTCGCAATTGTGAATAAAGTTGGAAATAGGCCAACACATCTCATACATGCAGGCCTCAACTCATGGATGGATTACACCAACGACCTCTACAACCAACAATACCATGGCTACTCTTCAGCAATTTGTTTCCCTTTCCCCAATCCAAGACACAAATGAGGAAGGATGAATGAGTGATAGGTAATAATGGAATGAATGAATGAGTGAGTAAGTAAGTGAACCAATGAACCAGTGAGCAAGTGAATGAGTGAATAACCAACCCCCCAACAGACCAAGGGTGGGTTTAAGTATTTTGCGGGGAATCAAGAACCTCATGGACTTCCCCAAGAAGCTCACATAACTTATCTTCTTCCTTAGACAAAAGGGTAATTAAAAATAGGAAATAAACATTTATCCCCTCAAGCCCCCTCTCTTGTGAAATCATAGCCCCCTATAACTCTAGCCCTTGTCCATTTAGCAGCCAACGATGTGTTTATTATTAATAATGATCAAAACATTACATTTCTTAGGCACAATGGACTCTTTTAATTGTTTTGGCCATCTAGCCTTTTGAAAATTAACAAAATACATTATTTAATATGGGGCTCAAAACCTGGGGTGTTACATCCCCTCCCCCTTATTTTGGCATTGTCCTCAGTGCATATACAAAATAGATATCATAATCTCAAAATTTATTCAAAAAGTTGCGGGTATTCTGCCGACATGGCATCTTTATGCTCCCAAGTAGCATCTTCAGGACCGTAGCAGGTCCACTAAACTTTTACCAGCTCTATAACTCGATTCTGGAGCATTTTGACATTTCTTTCTAATACCCGCACTGGCTATACCTGAAAGTCTCCCTCTGTATCTACCTGAATCAGATGCCAATCAATAACATGGTTAGGATCATGTATATATTTCTTTAGCAAAGAGACATGAAATACATTATGCACATTCATGGAAGCATGTATGCAACTGACCCTATTATGTCCAATATTTCAAATGGACCACAAAATCTGGCTTCCAGCTTTGTACAACTACCCAATTTCAACCTACTTTAAATTCTTTAGTTGTCTTGTTCTTATCTACATAAAAATTTTGTCTATCCTGAGCTGCCTTTAAATTTCGCTTGATCGTAACCATATAGTCTTCCATATCCTTGAGCAACTCTAATCCAAGTACCACTCTATCTTTTGCATTGCCCCAACTCACTGGAGTATTGCATTTCCTACCATACAAGGCTTCAAATGGGCTCATTCTCAATGAAGCTTGATACCCATTATTATATGAAAACTCAACCAAGTGTAAGTAATCTTCCCACTTAGATGGCTTATCCATCACATACATTCTCAACATATATTCAATTACTCGGTTGACCCTCTCTGTTTCCTCATCTGACTGTGGATGGTATGTTGTGCTAAAGTTTAGATTTGTACCAAATCCTTTAAAAAATCCCCTCCAGAAATTGGAGGTAAACTTTGTATCTTTGTCTGAGACAATTGTCCTAGGTATCCCATGCAACCTAGAAATCTCCCTCATGTAAACCTCTGCAATATTAGTCCTTGTATGTGTTGTTTTTACAGGAGAAGAATGAACAACCTTTCTTAATTTGTCAACCACTACCATGATTAAATCATGTTGTCTTGTTGTCTTGGGTAATTTAGTTATGAAATCAATGGTTATCACTTCCCATTTCTTCTCTAGGATTGGTAATGGATGCATCAAACCTGCTGGGTGCCTATGCTTAGCCTTCATCGTCTGACATTCCATACATCGAGTGATGTAATCAGCAACATCCTTTTTCATTCTCGGAAAAAAGAATCGGCTTCTTACTGCTGTAATTGTTTTCTGGTAACCGGGATGCCCAACATAAGGAACATCATGCATTTCCTTCAATACCAATTTCCTCAGTTCTCCGGAACTAGGAACATAGATTCTATTCTTATGCATAAGTAATCCATCTTCCTATATCTCATGCTCCTTTATTTTCTTTTGTACATATCCTTGTTATAAGCTTTGCTTTACCTGTAGGTAATGTTGATCTGCAACAAGATCATCTAAAATTTTGTCTTCAAGTCTAACTGATGCATACTGATAGCAGTAGCATGCATGAGATGCACTCTTCTACTAAGTGCATCAACAAATTTATTCTCTTTTCCTTTGATATGCTTGATATCGAGGTCATATTCACTTAAAAATTCCAACCATCTTGTTTTCCTGGCATTCAAGGTTGGTTGTTCAAAAAGATACTCCATGCCAATGTGGTCTATCCTTAATTCAAATCTCTTCCCCATGAGATAATGCTTACACATATTCAAGGTGTGGACAATGGAAACAAGCTCCAAGTCATGTGTGGCATATTTCCTCTCATGTTCCTGAATCTTTCTGGACTCATAACCAATGACATGTCCATTTTGCATGAGGACTCCCCCAAGTCCTTCCTTACATGCACATATACATACCAAAAAAATTTCATTTGGGTCAGCAATCCTTAACACATGTGCACTAGTAAGTAATTCCTTCAACATATTAAAATTCTCTTCACACTTAGGTGTCCATTAAAATTTAGTTCCCTTCTTTTGCAAAGAAGTGATGGGATGAACAATCTTAGAGAACCCTACTATGAACCTTTTGTAGTAACCATTGAATCCCATAAAAGATATGACTTCTGACACATTTCTGGGTGTTGGACATCCTCTAATGGCTTCAAGCTTCTCTGGATCTACTGCTATGCCTTGCTCCGAAATAATGTGCCCCAAGTAATGGATCTTCTTTTGATAAAAAGAACACTTACTCAGCTTGGCATACAACTGATTTTCTCTCAGCACTTGCAATACCAGTCTTAAGTGATGTTCATGCTCCTCTTCAGAATTGGAATAGACAAGTATGTCATCCAATAATACTATGAAAAAATTATCCAAATAATTTTTGAATATGCCATTCATTAAGCACATAAAGACAATTGGTGCATTGGTCAGTCCAAATGGCACCACTACAAATTCATAATGCCCATACTTGGTTCTAAAGGTTGTCTTATGAATGTCTTCTTCCTTGATCCTTACCTGATGGTATCCTGACCTCGGGTCCATATTTGAAAATATCTTTGCTACTCTTAGTTGATCAAAGAGGTCATCAATTCTGGGTAGAGGATACTTTTTCTTTATAGTATACTTATTCAGATGCCGAAAGTCAATACACAACCTCAAGGTTCCATCCTTATTTTTGAAAAAAAGTACTAGTGATCCCTAAGGTGAAACACTTGGACGTATGTACCCTTTCTTCAACAATTCCTCCAACTGCATTTGTAATTCTTTTAACTTTGGTATGTTCATTCTGTAAGGTGTTTTTGACATTGGGGCAGCTCCTGGCACTAAATCAATTGAGAAATCTATCTCCCTTCTTGGTGGCAACCCTGGTATTTCTTGGAATACATGTTCAAATTTCTGTAGTACCGAGAATCTTCAAGGCTTGGCCCCTTTGTATTTTATGGCTCTTCCACATGAGTTCCATACAATTGACATCCTTTTCTAAAACATCTCTTGAGCTGTAAGGATGAAATATCCCTTATTGATATGGGTCTTGGAACTCCTTTCACAGTGTTATGTTTTCCATCTCCATCAAGATAGGTAAATGTATTGCTATGAAAATCTAGGACAACATGATACTTGTCCAACCAATCCATTCCAATTAGAATATCATAATACCCCAAGGGTATGATATTCATATCAACACTAGTATTCAAACCATTAAGATTTATGGAACAACTTCTGACCATATCATGGACTCTCCTTTTGTTTCCAGTGGCTAACTGAACCAAACTTGATTTTCCAAGCTTACTTTTCTCCAAATGTAATATATCCACTATTTTAGAATCAATGTAACAATGACTTGCTCATGAATCAATTAAAATAGAAATAGATTGATTTATGATCTTACCTTCCACCTCGATCATATTGGATCGGTACTTTGCTTGTCGATCATCTAAATCTGCATAAATTATTCTCATATCTTCGACTGTTGTAGCCTCTTGGACGTTGTGCACAGTCTTCACTCTGTCCTTTCTGTGTTGTAAATTCTTGTACATGTGATCTTCTTTGCATCCCCAACATTGTATTGGTGGTCTTCCCCTTTTTCCCAGGGAGTCTTCTTTCTTGGATTCACCCTTATCATACTGATCTTGATGATTTCTATTAGGCTCATTCCTATTGAAGGGAGGTTTGAATCCTTTCCTCCTCTGATCGGAATTATCCTTCCTCTTATCCTTCCAAGATTTCTATAGGGATTTTCTTCCCTGGCCTTGCTCATACATGTATGTATCCTTCCTTATGGCCTTAGTCGATGTCTTGGGCTCATCATACCTAATATTTTATTTATAAAAGGTTGGTAGTCCACTTAGAAATATTTGTATTTTTACCTTCTCATCATTAATGAACCCGCCATACTTTGACAACCCCAAGAACTTCTTCTCATATTCTGCCATAGTCATGCTTCCCATCCTAAGTTCAAAGAACTCCTACATTTTCTTGTCATAGAAATGCTCTGAGAGGTACTCCTTCTAGAAGTACTTCTTGAACTTCTTCCAAGTGATCATACTCTCATTAATATCTTCAACTTGCTTCAATTGATCCCACCACATTGGAGCTTTCCTATGTAAATGGTAGGTGGCATTCATGGATTCTAGGTTTGATGAATAGTTATGCAATTGAAAATATCTCCTGAGTCCAAGAAACCATGCCTCAACATCATTTTCTCTTTCTCTTTCACCATCAAAGGATGGTGGTTTGTGCTTCCTCAACTCTCCTTGCAAACTGTCCAATTCATGCCTTCTTCTTTGGTGCCTAACAGGAGACACCTCTGGACTACTTATGGAATCTTCAGATGCATAAAAATTCCTTGTTGAGTAGGGAGTTGAGTGACATCTATGAGTTCTGCTAGAACTTCTTGAATAACCATCTCTTCCACGATCATCTCTTCTTTCACAAAACCTGCCTTCTTTCCCTTTCTCGGAGCCATTCCTTGTTTTCCTCTACAATTGGTTTAAGCTCTACAGCACTCGAGAATTTATCTGACTTTTCTCTCTCATCACCCTCTCATTGTCTGCTTTATAGCTCTGCACTTCTATTTTCAAGCTTCTTACAGTTTCTATTAATGTTTCTTGCTCTCCTCTGCCCTTGCATCCATTGGACTCCATTTCTGCATTACCAACTCTGGTATTCTGGCCTTCGGCCTCTCTATCATGGCTGGAGGATACCTCACCTTCTTCCATCTCTCGAATCTTCATTCCGAGCTGATGTGTTTAAATATCTTAATTCTACAAAATGTGCAAGTGACCATTTTGTTAGAATTATGCATATAAAGAAATTTGCCAAACAATGATACAGGTCCTTTTCTTCTTAGTTCAAAAATAATATATCCCCATTCTTCGCAAAATAACAGTGTCATGTTATCCTTGGATAACGTAGAATTTCATTATGCGCAGGCACTTCCCTCAAACCATATTTCAAGTGACCATGGTTCGAATCCACGGCTTAGTCCCTTCCTTAGCACCTCACTCTGTGTTCTTTCACATAGGGCTTGTGGAGCCATAAACCCGCGGCTAAGTTACCTCCCAAGCCCCCCATTTTTTTTTACCTGTGGATGGGACTGGTGCCGAGACCAAGTCCTCCATACTTTGACCTTCATCTGTTCTCTGTTGTCAACTCTTGTTTCCTCTCGGAGTTACCCTTCGTCAAAATCTCCATTAGCTCCACCACAAGGATCGAACGGTCGAGATTTAATCTCTCGTCAAATGGAAGACCCCACCCCCATCTGGAGGCTTCATGAGATCGACAGTCCATGACTTAATCAAGTGTTGGGACAGATGGTCATCTATTAATTCGGTGCTCTGGGAGTCTGGGACATTCAGTTCCCGCGCTGCTCAACTCCCCCGGAGTGAAAATTCACCAAAGTGCTTACCCTGTCCTTCCATTGCTTGATCCAACAGTTGAGAAAGTTCTCAAAGGGATCCTAAATCGATGGTCTACGTGCCTTCACGACTTTGGGCTTCGATACTTTTCACTCGTAGAGACTTGAAAACCCCCAGAGTACCAAGTCTCTGGACTACGAGATCTACTGTCGCGTGTCTTCTAGGATCAACGATCGATATGTACTCCGACCTTTGAGCCTTCAGGATTTATTGACCCAACACAAACTGTCACATCTTTTTCCTCTAGAGTGCCCAGTCTTCGGACTACACGATCTGTCGCCACGTGGTGAAATACTGAAAGCGGACACGTGGACCAATCAGGCGGGTGACATGTGTCACGTTCTAACTGACATTTCAATCTTCCATAGGTTCAAAAATCACTGACATGTGGCATACATCCCATGTGTTCACGTCATCCCAAGTGACATCAACGAGCCACGTCACTTCGAAATTTCGGGCTTTGGAATATTTCGCCTTAGAAAACTTTGTTTGTCCCGAACACCAGAATCCTAAAACATTGTGAGATCTACGACTCATAATCACCCATGCGCAGATCCTCAAAACTCCTGAAACCCACCACTCTATCCAATGGTCGAAGGACTTGGGGACTTCTAGAGATTTCACATCAGCACATTCCATTTCTCTCGAACGCAGAACTTTCGAACTAGCCGATTTTTCGACACATATCCCTTGCTTGGATTGATGGACAAGAATTGCACAAAGTTCACTCTATTTCCTCTACATGTGACCGAGAGTTGTGACCTCGGCTTAACCTTCGGGTGCTTACCTCACTTTGCAAGAGCGACAGTCATGCTTTAATGGACCATGAAGATCAATGGGCAGGAGTGATTTTGGAAACTCAAATTTCTCATGCTTTAATTTCCTTCCCGATCTCCGCAATGCGAAGATGCTCATCCGTAGTGGGATTGATATCCATCGTTGATCTATTGATTGAGCAAGATCAACGATCCTAAGGGATTGCGGAGTCTCAACTTTCTCACATTCTAATTTCCTTCCCGATCTCCACAATGGATCCCCACTGTCGATCTCCCTTCAATGAGATCTGATCGTTGTGACTTAAACCTAATCAACCTTTTGCTTTGCCTTCATCAGACAACCCTTGTTCACTTGCCCTTCGATCCAAGGATCTCAGATCTCTCTTGATCGCACAGTGCCGATTGCTCCCGAATTCGAAAGGGACGGTCACGATCCTTCAATCCCTCACAAAGTATCTCTAACGTTCTAGCTCCTACGTAAATTATGCAATGCCATTGCTCCTGAGATTTTCAACTTCAAGGTCAGAATTCAATCTCAACCACGAGACTCTGACCAATAGACCCGGACCATATCAGCCTGGTGTTTCAACCAGAAGCTCTGATACCAATATGTAACATACCCTGCCACCCACAGGTCGGGGTATGATACCTTCAATCCCACCCTCAGACTTCTTTCTCTTACCAATACCTCTTTAAATTAATAAGGATGCATAAAAGAAAAGATATAACGACATGCACAACAATAACCAACAAGCATGCATAGTCTAAAGATTCAATTAAATGATAAATAAATACACAACGGAATACATTCATATACATGTAAATAATACCATAACAGAGAGCACTTATCTTTATAAAAGAAGACACCAACTGGCTGCAGACCAAGGACGTTCCACCCAACCGCAGACACTATTGTTCCAAATCTCAACAACAGTGTCACCCCCGAGCCAGGGCTGTGAATTCACAAGGATGGTTCCAGAGTGTTACTTGGCTTCCCAAACCAGTTAACACTCAAGCTCTCACAGGATTTCCGAGCACTCACAACAATCCAAGTACCCAACTCTCTTCTACCTAGCTTGCACCACCCAAGAGAATGGACCCCCACCCTTCTCTACCATGCAGTCCCTCAGGCAATCCTTCTCCTTCTAGGGCTCCAACGCAACTGGTCCAGAATCTCCATGATGGAACTCTCAGGACTCACAATTGTTAACAAAGCTGGACACAGGCCAAAGCATCTCAGACATGCAGGCCTCAAGTCATGGTTGGATTACACCAACGACCTCTACATCCAACAATACCATGGCTACTCTTCAACAGTTTGTTTCCCTTTCCCCAAGCCAAGACACGGATGAGGAAGGATGAATGAGTGATAGGTAAGAATGGAATGAATGAATGAGTGAGTAAGTGCATGAATCAATGAACCAATGAGCAAGTGAACGAGTGAATAACCAATCCCCCAAGAGACCAGGGGCAGGTTTAAGTATTTCGTGGGGAATCAAGAACCTCCTAGCCTTCCTCAAGAAGCTCACATAATTGATCTGCTCCCTTAGACAAAAGGGTAATTAAAAATAGGAAATAAACATTTAGCCCCTCAAGCCCCCTCTCTTGTGAAATCATAGCCCCCTATAACTCTAGTCCTTGTTTGTCTAGCAGCCAACGATGTGTTTATTATTAATAATTATCAAAACATTACATTTCTTAGGCACA
>ML789406.1:0-23049 GCA_009831015.1 Picea engelmannii
AAGAGCATACAAATGCAACAAGAGTGAGGCTTCCAAAAATGAAGAGTGGAAAAGGTGTAAAAATGAATGAATAAGAACAAGTGAACCCCCACCCAAACCAAAGATGGTTTTATATAATTACTTGGAAATCAAGAACCACATGGCTTCCCCCAAGAAGCTCATGTAACCCCTTTTCTCCATAAAATCAATTATGGGTAAATAAAATAATAATAAAAAGACTTAGCCCCTTAAGCCCCCTCTCTCGTGAAAATCATAGCCCCCTATCTCTTTTGTCCTTGTTCGTCTTGCAACCAACAATGTATTTTATTAAAGTATATGAAGTATTACATTTCCTAGGCACTCTTGCCCCTTTTCAACTTCACCGACTCACTAGCCTAAGTCATATTTACATAATACATTATATTTCATAAGGGTTAAAAATGGGATGTTACATCCCCCTCCCATTATTTTGGCACTATCCTCAGTGCACAACACCATTCTAATGTTATTGCACATTACCATTCTAATGAAGTATTACATTTCCTAGGCACTCTGGCCCCTTTTCAACTTTACCGACTCACTAGCCTAAGTCATATTTACATAATACATTATATTTCATAAGGGTTAAAAATGGGATGTTACATCCCCCTCCCCTTATTTTGGCACTATCCTCAGTGCACGACACCATTCTAATGTTATTGCACATTACCATTTTAATGAAGTATTGCATTTCCTAGGCACTCTGGCCCCTTTTCAACTTTACCGACTCACTAGCCTAAGTCATATTTACATAATACATTATATTTCATAAGGGTTAAAAATGGGATGTTACATCCCCCTCCCCTTATTTTGGCACTATCCTCAGTGCACACCACCATTCTAATGTTATTGGCATTACAATTCCAGACCCTCTAACCTTAATCCACACATGATATCTAAGCAAATCTTATATACATAGGCACTCTGGCCTAAAATTAAACATGTATGCATAGGCATTCTGACCCAAAACATGTATAATGATCTTCAAAATTTATAATTCTTGTAGCAACTCCAAACAACAATCTCTCCTTCCCTCTCAACCCTGCACAACCCCAAGGAATGAACCCCTTTCTCTACCATGTAGCCCCTTAGGTTGTTCCACTTCTCTCCAGGGATTCAGTGCACTCGGTGAGGAAGTTTCAAAGTTGTGGCTTCCAGAACTCCATCTGCAACAAGTCCATTAGACTTTATTCCTTCCATGACTTTATCATTTAGTTGCTCAAACATCACCTTCTTTTCTTTCATAGTATGGTACTTTTCTAGATCTTCAACATTCATCATTTTCCTACAACATTTCAAATTAGCGAGCATTTCAGTTCACAATTTGTGCATAAAATTCTCATTCTTTCTCATAATGTAAGAGTAAATTTTCATAATCCAATACAATACTTATCTATGTGGTTCATGGATCTGCATCTGTTTGGTTGTCTCGTTAACTTGGCTTAATGTTTTCCTTTGACATACCCATTGTGTGCATGACCCCAATCAAAAGCTATCAACGTCTCGTCTTCCTTGTGGTAGCTCACCTTCCAGGCCCAGGCTTAGTAATCCCCTTCTCTGCTATATAGTCCCTCAAGAAATTCATCTTTCCTGACCAAGGCTTTCTTGCACAAGAAGATTTCTAGAGACTTTATCGAGTCTTATAGCCGAGGCAAATCTATGGCATGTGTTACCACAATGCAACACATTCTAGGGAGATCATGGCTTACCATAGGGTCCTCATGTCCCAACAATATCCATTTCCATGCTTTCCAACTTTCATATTCAACATCTCATATGTATTATACACATACTGTCATCATGAGATAACATTATAACCATTTCCAATCATAAATTTCAAATCTTGTTTTATACAGGAAAACAAAAATTTTCAAGCATGAGCTTTCTGCTCATTATGTTTGGCTCTGCAGCTGTAGATATTAGTATTCCTTATGGGCTTACATCCCTTCCATATTCAAGACCATCCCACCTTCATTTTTCTCAATTTGCATTCCTCCAAAACAATTTGTCAGTAATTTATTAAATTATAATTCCCAAAATTGTTTTATATAGGAAAAAATAAATTTCCATACATGAGCTTCTGCTCATAATAATTTGGCTCTTGAAGCAATAGGCATTGGTCCTCTTTATGGGATTATAACACTTCCATATCCAATACCCTTTCCTCCTGCAATTTCAACATTCCCCAGCCAAACAAATTGTCAATATCTCATGTNTATATATATATATATATATATATATATATATATATATATATATATATATATATATATATATATATATATATATATATATATATATATATATTCATGGCAATGATTCAAAACAAAATCACAAAGTGATCTTAGAATTGTTTACAACTACAATTCAATAACTTCCATCAATCCAACTATGAATTGGAATTAACTCATCATTACCTATACATGTATTATCAACCAATATTTTCTTTCTTCTATCTAGAAATATATTTATCACTTTGTCCCCTCAATAGAGATTTCCTGTAATTTATCATTATGTATCTTTTTTTTTAACCTGCAACTTTCTTGTTGTAATATCTAATAGTTCCTGATGTGTTTTCAACTTCATGAGTTAGAAATACTTACATCATTTCAGTTATTATCATAATCATTTCTATGTTATATAATATATATGTGCATTACCCAATGCATTCAATGGTTCCTGCAATATTACTTGTAACATTTTTAATAGCTCCAAAACTGATATTGGAATTGTAACAACAACAATCGAATCACCTTCAACTAGTATTCATATTAAATATAATGCATCTATCCATCATTACGTCATTTCAGTACCACAAACTTTTCATAATGCAACAATTTATTACTAATTAAAATAACAATCAATGTGCCAATACCCATGGCCACATCTACACAATGCATCCATGCATTGGCTACATAATACCACATAAATATGTCATGCATTCTACCATGATGAGTTGGAAGGTCTGACCAACGACTCAACACATCATCCACACACTTCCTACTGCTTGCCTAACTATTTGGTTACCTTCCTTTTCCACCTAAACACAACACCAAGAATATAATCCTTAAGTGCTCTTCAGTGTTGGAAAAGAGGTTCCAAACTAAACATCATATATACAATAGATACCATTGAGCACTTGCATAGCGCTATAGCCCCTCCATGTCCAACCATATTATGGTCTCACACATGACTAGATCTATGGATATTCATTGTTATAGAAGGAGTATGTCTTCTGAATTAACTCAGTTATGATCCCATAACCAATCATAACATAATATGAAACTAAAATTTTATCTAAATTCATTCTAGCATCAACAACACTTACATACTCTAGGCCTTTGGCCATTACATATCAATTTAAATACTGAAAATCAACTGAGGGAATTCTTACCTCAGTCCCCTTCAGCATGTATGCATCAACAATAACTAAATCCATACTTTCCTGGTTGTTATCAACCTACTTGTTGCTATTTTACCAATTGATATTTATAGAAGCTCACAGACTTCCTCCTTCATCATTTTTATCACCATTCCTGCCACCCTCATGGGTATTCACCTAGATGGAAATCATAAGCAACAACAACATCCACATATTTAACCTTGTTGTATCATTTTTGCTGAATACATAATCCATCATTAGTCATACTCAAACATTTCATAATAATAGACTATTCTAGGTTCACAAGCATGTTATATCCATATTCAAGCATGTTATGTACACATGAAATATTACACATCCCTATGCACCAAGCATTTACTATCAGCATGCCTACTAATGCATATGCATTTTAACTTCATTGTATGCCTCATGCACTCTAGTGAATTTCTATTTTAATTCACTTATTTATTTATCTATTTATGTCGTAGATGGTTGTCCTTGAACTCCTTCAGTTCCTTGTTGCCTTGTGTGCTCCCATTCTTCTTATCTGCACTATGGTTCCCTGTTCTGAACACTTTCCTGCCGATTTCCACTTGGTCATTCTGTAATCCAACCAAGGTGTTCTATTTTCAACAGCCTCTCCTAGGAATTCATATCCAACTTTACCTTTATGAAACATTCCAACACCCTGGAATGAAATAGCTCAAACATTCCATCACTCTATTAAAATGTTATTGAATCAAATATTATTACTCCTTAGTTGTCCATTAGGTTACTTCATTGACCTTTCCCTATGAAACCATACCTTGCACACTTAATACCATTCCCAATGGAAGTCCATTTTCACTCAATCACACTTTTTAAGTGAGAGGGCATTCCCAATTCTTTGTATTGGCAACCTTCTTTCTGTTGTGAACTCTGATATCAAGAGTGGATATCTTTCACACTTTTCCTTGTATTCCCATCCATGACATATTTAACCTGCTAGCTTCATATCCTATGTGAGGATTATTTCTTTTGTAGTACCTTATCCAACTCTTGTAAGCTTTATCATGCTTCCATGACTCCAATATCTGATCTTGTTCTTGAATTGATCTGATTATACCTCTAATCCTGCCAAACCTGCAAGCAATCATCTGGTTAGAATTATAGATATCATACAAAAATTGTCATTAAATTTACAGGTATCTTTTCTATTTAATTTATGAAAAAAATTATATCAATTGTAACAGTTATAAAAAAATAGAATGATTCTAGGTCATTCTCCTCTGAATCATCTTTCCAACGACTGAAATCTCACCCCAAATGGATATTGGACTTGAAAGTTAGGGCTCCCTAAAAAACCACTTTCAACCCCTTTAGCTGATATTGAAAATCGAAAATTGTAAAGGCACTTCCTTCAAACCAAGTTCCTAGTGACCATGGCTCAAAATCATGGGATTAATTACCCTTTAGTGCCCTGCTCTGTGTTTTTATACACATGAAATTGTGAAAACACCAAGTCCAAGGGTTGGTTTACTTTCAGGCCCTTTTTACCTTAGCATGAGACCAGCGCTGGGATGAAATCCTCCAGACTTTGGCTTTCGACTGTTTTCCCCTGTCAACTTCTATTTTCCCCTCAAAGTTGCACTTCGTTGAAGAATTTAATAACTCCACTAGAAAAAAGTAGATGATTGAGATTTAATCTCCCACCGAATGGATGGTCCTGCCCTCATCTTGAGGCTTCAATGAGATCAATGGGTACGACTTAATTAGACATTGAGACAGGCGTCGCTCAACCAATTCGGAAATTTGGTGCTCCGGGGTATTTCCATTCCCGATTCTTCCACTTCCTCATAGTGACAATCCTCCAAAGTACTTACATCTTCTCCCTCTGTTGGATCCAATGGTCACAAGAACTCCCAGAGAGTCTTAGATCAATGAACCGTGTGAATTCACTAATCCGGGACTCTAAGACATTTCAAATATTGAGTCACTCAACTCCCCGGAGTGATATCTACCGAAGTGCTTGCACCATCCTTCCACTGCTTGATATAATAGTTGAGAAAGGTCTCGAAGGGTTATTAGATCAATGGTCTGCGTCCCTTTGTGACTTCGGGCTTCATCACTTTTCACTTATAGAGACTTGAAAACCCCTGGAGTACAAAGTCTCCCGACTATGAGATCTACTATCGCATGTCTTATTGGATCAATGGTCGATATGTACTCCTGCTGTTGGGAGTTCTTGACCCAATGGAAAATCTCATATCTTTTTCCTCCGGAGTGCCTAGTCTCCGGACTGCATGATTTGTCGCCACATGGAAAAATACTAGAAGCAGACACGTGGCCCAATCAGGCAAGTGACGCATGTCACATTCTAACTAACATTTCAATCTTCCACAGGTTCAAAACTCACTAACATTTGGCACACATCCAATGTGTCGACTTCATCCTGGGTGACATCGTCATGCCCCACCACTTCGACTCTTCAAGCTTTTGAACTTCGGGCTTCTAGAGTTTCCACACTAGCACACTCCAATTCTCTTGAACTCCAAATTCCCGAACTGGCCAATCTGTCGACATGTGTCTCCCTTAACAGACGGTCTGGATTAAATCCAGAATTCGGAGCTTCAGAATATTTCACCTTAGAAAAATTTGTTTCTTATGAACACTGAAATTTCGAACTAGTCTATCTTCCGACATATGTCCCTTTTGATGAACAGTTTGGATGAACTCTAGGCTTCAAGACTTTGGGAGTTTGCGCATCAGCATGCTCTATTTCTCCCAAGTGTCGAACTTTCAAACTAGCTGATCTATCGACACATGTCCCTTTTGATGAATGGTCTGGATGAACTCTAGGCTTTGGGACTTCAAGAGTTTTCTCATCATCACGATCCATTTCTCTCGAATACTTACTAGATCTGATGGTCCTAAACACTCCTGAAATCCACCGCTCCATCTAATGGTCGACGACACTTTGGGACCCCGACCTTCGGTAGTTCAAGCTTTCCATGCCTACCAATATCTATAAAGCGGTGAAGTTACTAAGTATTACCCTTTGTGCTTGGCCTCGATCGACGATTGATGATCAACAATCTAGACCTGATGATTGGGACTTAACCTTTCCCAACTTCTAGTTTTGCCTTCATCGAACGACTCCTACTCACTGGCCCTCCGATCGAACGTTCTATATCTCTCTTGATCCCACAGTGGCAATCACTCCTGAATTTGAAAGGGACGATCATGATCCTTCGATCCCTTACAAAGGATCTCTGACATTATGGCTTCTGCGTGGAATATGCAACCCCATTCCTCCTGAGATTTTCGACTTCAAGGTCATAAATCGATCTCAACCACGAGACTCTCACCAATAGATCCGACCCCTACAGGCCTGGTGTTTCAACCAGAAGCTCTGATACCAATATGTAACATACCCAACCACCCACATGCCAATCTATGCCACTTAATTCGACTGCAACAGACCCATCCATCAACAACCAGGGCACACTGCAGTCCCAAGACTCAGTTTTATGATCTTATCTCGAAATCAAAGGATTGTTCATGAATTTTAGAGGCATGAAAACCACATGCATATGAAAAGATCCATGCCACAACATAAAATAGATAAACAATGTTCCATGCACAACAAATAGCCAACAGACAGGAACATTAAAAATACAGATAATTAAATAACAACGGAAATAAACATTACACAAAAAACATAGAGAGCACTTATCTTTGCAAGTAATGTTCACCAACTAGATGCAAACCAAGGAATTTCCTCCCAACCATAGAAATTGTTGTTCATTTACTTTCAACATCATGTCACCCCTGAGCCAGGGCTATGAGTCCACAAGGATGGTTCCTAGGCCAAGTCTAAACACACAACAGTTGTCTAAATAGATCTCAGGTTTCCCAACCTCACAACAAATCCTAATTTCCAACTCTCTTTCCCCCTCAGCCTGTACAACCCCAAGAAATGAAAACCTTTCTCTACCATGCAGTCCCTGAGGTTGTTCCATTTCTCTCTAGGGCTCCAGTGCTACTAGTCATGAAATATCCCTACTAGAAACTCCAAGGACTCTTAGTTGTGGACAATTCCCTCCAAACTACCATCAAGCTCATGCATTCATGAATCATTTCCCTCCTGGAATGATCTGTAAATCATTACATCCATTCAACGATGGCTCTCCTCTTCCTGCCATTCATTTCCATGCTTAGCCCAAGAGCACATGAACTAGCAGTAGTTAGTGAAGAGGAAGAGGAACAAGAGAAGAAGGGGAAGAAGAAGAACCAGGGGAATAATGATCCCCTAAATTCACCCCAAGCCACCCTCACGCAGCCATCCATATCCATACTCATACCAAGAACATACGAATGCAGGAAGATTGAGGCTCCCAAAAATGAAGAGTGGAAAAGGTGTAACAATGAATGAAAAAGAACAAGTGAACCCCCACCCAAACAAAAGATGGGTTTATATAATTACTTGGAAATAAAGAACCACATGGCCTCCCCCAATAAGCTCATGTAACCCCTTTTCTCCATAAAATCAATTATGGGTAAATAAAATAATAATAAAAATAATTATCCCCTCAAGCCCCCTCTCTCATGGAAACCATAGCCCCCTATCTCTTTTTTCCTTGTGCGTCTTGTAGCCATCGGTGTATTTTATTAAAGTATATGAAGTATTACATTTCCTAGGCACTCTGGCTCCTTTTCAACTTTACCAGATCACCAGCCTAATTCATATTTACATAATACATTATATCTCATAAGGGTTAAAACTCGGATGTTACAGTTGGCCCATGCACTATGCACGCGCTTCCTTTGGTGAATTTGCGCATGTCAATTTTTTCCTTTTGAAATGTATTTTAGTGTTGTAGGTGAACCAATTATTGTTGGCATTGTTGTGTTTCTATAACCATTTGCATGCAATGTTGTGGATGATATTTCAGTGATAACATATGCCCCGTGATGTGTTAGGTTAGGAGCACACGTATAGCCAAAATACATCAATGTTTCTTTTACTAAGAGTGCCATTGTAATGAAGAGTGTTGAGAGGAACTACAAGAGCGATCTGCCGAAGAGGGAGGGGAAACTGTGGAACCCAAACCTTTCTCTAGGGAGAAAAAAGAAAATCCGTGTACAAATGAGGCGGGCATGCACCATGCTCGTGTCATGTAACCAAAATGTGAGAAGGTAACTGAAAATGTATGTTTGTGTAGATAACTGCAGCGCCCTCTGGGGTGGTTGATAACGTTGGATGACAGTTCTTAATGGTGAACATACTGTGAAGTGAGGCAAGGACATCTGTAATAAGTGTCAATGGGTCATAGGCATTGATGGCCTAATGAATTCAAAGGCCTTCGGCTGGTATGAAGTAACTGCAATAGTCACATAGTAAGACCCACTGTAACATGAGAGTTTTCCGAATTTGAATGTTATGGGGGTCAACGAAATCAAAGAGCAATGACAATTCTCTCTGTGTCGTTCGAGACTCCTTGTTGTGAAGGTAATGAGAGTCAAGATAATGTCTCCCTTCTGGAAATTGTGTTGATGTCGATAGAAAGGGATATGTGACTTCAAGAAGCAAAGGGATTTGTGAAATCCACTGAGATGAGATCATGTACTGATAGGTAACATGAACGAATTCAATATGTGGTGAGACTCAATAATGCCCTTGGTTGGGGAATTGTGAAGGGGGATTAGCAACAACCATTAAATTGTATCTAGTGTTAGGGGGAAAACTAGATATGGGGTTAAACTGTTCTAGGGGCTAACAAAGTGGATAAACATAGAGATCATGGGTACATGGACTTGGGATACTCAGGGTTTATGAATGATGTCGAAATAAAGAGAGAGAGTGGATGCCCCAACCAAGGGAAAGATGGGTTTATTTTCCAGGAAAAGAGGGTCATCAAGGGTGATGACAAGAAGTAAAGTAAATGCTGGAAAAAATGGATTTTTACAATTACCAAATAAATAAAGAATAATTTGGGATGAGTGTACAGATATAGAAATAGGCCCCAGTGCAAGATGGCTTGACCCGTGAGGGTGCAAGTTAGAAAAAAGAACTGGTGGAAGGTGGGGCCCCATGGTTGGGTTTCTGTATGAGGTAAATAAATGGAGGGAAATATGAAGATGGGAAAATTGATGGTGGATGAGATGGAGGGATAATTATACTGTGGGTGTGCAGTTAATAGAACTGAGATTATAGAACCTGGGAGCTCATTGGTAAATCTAGAAATATGATGAGAAAAAGTATGTGGCTTATTCTTGGAAGTGCATAAGGCTATAAGGACTCCCATACTTAGGGGGTGAAATCAACATGAGTGTCAATTTTCCAAGGGTAACTATGAATGGGACAAATCATGTGGGGAAGAGTGCTATTGGGTGATAGTACCAAAATGTAGCATAGGTGACGGTACTGCGGAGATGGATTTAAGGACCCTAAAGGTAAACATCAGAGGGTGTGATTTGGAGACGAAATTGATTTATAGAGGGAATAATTACATTCTAGTGTCGAACATATACCTAAAGGGGTTGTGTCATTGTGATGACCAAGTACCTACACACATAAAAGCCAGATACCCAACGTGAAAAATATCTAATTATAAAGAACATATAACAACTATCTGATAATTTTGAACATGATCATGCATACCTAAACGTGACGTGAGAAAAATGCTCCCCCGGGGAAAAGTTCATATGATGACCCAAGGAATGTGACTGTGTAGATGGTGGGACCAGGATCCCATGGTTGAGAATGGATCGAAAAATGGAGGTTCGAGGCTCCTGTAACTGAGTGTGGAAGTTTGGAAAAAGGGGCTACATATATGGATGGTGGGCCCACAATGCCACCTCATTTGCACCTGTCGCTATAGTGTTTTGACGAGATAATTTGGAGGAGATTTGGTGATTTTGGGAGCTTGAGTCAACCGATCTGGGAGTTGTGAGAGTCAATTTATTGGTCCCATCCTCTTGCATAGTGTGAATTTGTAGAATTGAGTTAGGGGTGGTACGGATGGTCATAAAAGGGTAGGTTTAGGGGTTGGCCCACTAATGTGTGGGAAAAGGAAGAATACCTGCGCATAGATGTATGGGTATACCTCCATATCCCACACATAATTTGTTGTTGTGCTTGACGTAGCCATGCATGGGGGAACAAGGGAGGGAAATGCAAGTGCACATGAGATGCATGCTTGTTAAGAGGACAATTGTGCATTGTGCGTAGATGTTTCTCAGACAGCTGTGCATCAGTGTGTAGCAGTGTAGAGGATAGGTGTGCATGTGTGCACACGTGTCAAGGTGATAGTTGTGCATTGATGCACAATTGTTTCTCAGACAATTGCACATTAGTGCGTGGTTATTGAAAGAACAGGCACATACATGTGCGCACCTATATGGGTGAAAGTCGTGCACTGGAGGCAAGGCTAAGGGTGTTTGAATGTTTGAATTTTTTGATGTTTTTGATGGATGATGAGGGTTGACCAAGTGTTTTTGTGTGGATGCAGGTGATCATATTGTGACTGGAGAGAACTATGCCAGTCCAATGGAGAGAGTGATATTGGGAGTGTCTCTGAGAGGTGGTGAGAGAGTAGTCGTGCGTTCGAAGACACTTGGAAGCCTATGGGTTGCTCAAGTTATTTGACTGTCTCTTGATACGATTGAATGTGTTCCTGCTACAGTATATTATAGCTATGTGGATCACTGACATGCGGTGTTTCAATGTCAGGGGAAAACAACTGACATTCTCGACGGTTGAGGATGTCTATTTTCTGACAAGTTTCCCATTCCGTGGGATGGTCCTTCCTGCTAACCCCCAATTGCTAGGGGATGAGAGAGTGGTTGAATTGGTGTGTCACCACTACTTGGGAATGAACCCGGTGTTGGGTTCAGTCATTATGATTGAAGCGATTGATGAACTCTTGACAGAGTGCATTTCCACCATGGTGGTGAGGATCCATGGATCCTTGGTGACTTAGCGGATCACAAGAGGTTGGCTGAGGATCATGGAAAGGGTCCTAGATGGGGAACACTTTTCCTGGGGTCTTATTCTACACTCTAGGATGATGGGGCAGATTCACCGATATCATACCACCGACTCTAGTGACTTTGCATTTGGGTATATCTTGGTGGCCTGGTTTCTGGAGAGGGTTCCCCTTTTGCACCCTAGGATTTTGTTGGCACCTGCAGGGCCGTGAGAGCCACGTTTGATGCAATGGCCCATGTGCTGGCGCGACATGGGGGAGGAGAGGTTGGCCATTACTTCATGACCATGGTGGTATGCATGTGGTGACATATTCCACAGGAGATCCCATGGTACCCATATGGTGGTATGGATTACCGACACGACCCTAACATGATGCTGCCTCCTGGGGAGGATTGGGATCAGAGAGGTATGTTTGTGTGTTTTTGTTTTGTGATTTTGGTAGCATAGCATATGATTATACATGTTTATATGAATGTTTAATCTACTGTTGGTGTTGTTTTGCAGATGTGGGGCCTCGAGGCCGTGAGGCAGAGATGGTTGAGGAGTTGGCTCGTCAGGGACCAGTATGACCAACACATGCAAAGCCACGAGTAGGACAGAGGCACAGACAGGATGATTCTAGTGTTGGGCCAGCACATGCATCACTGGCAGGATAGAGGTGGATACTGGATGACATTGGATGACACTAGTGCAAGACCGACGCATGAGCCACAGGTAGTGTTCGGAGGGATGTTGGACAACCTACACCGACACATCGAGTAGGTGTTGTAGGGTGTCCCAGAGGAAATTTTGGCACACACTCAGGATGAGGAGGTCCTGGAGAATTGTGTGGGCATACTTGCAGAGTGGTGGACTCTTATTCATCGGGCATCTGTAGCGGGGGAAACGATGACTGGTTGACTGCCCCCTGGACTGGGAGGGCACCCAGCTGGTGGGGCTCCTCCAGCTGATAGAGGACCTAGGTGGGGAGCTCTCGGGGTGCCATGAGTGTCTGTTTATGTATTTGTATAGGCTTGTGAGCCCATTTTGTACAAGGTAGTTGATACCCATTTTGTAAGGGGTAGGGGGTACCCATTTTGTACCTATAGGTCTGAGGGGACTCACTGGCCCACGGGTGATGTATTTTGTATATTGTAAACATTTATGACACTATTGAGGATATATATATATCTTTGGCTCATTCATGTCTTGATGTGTTTTGATGTTTTTTGATGAGTTATGATGTCTAATATATATGATGTGACAAATGTATGATTCTTATGTATATTTGATGATGTTTTGATGTGATAAATGCCAATCTAACACTAGGTTAGCCATATTATCTACTATTTGATTAATTTTTCTTGGAATATGTGTAAATGTGATTGAATCAAAGTTGTGATATAGTAGTCTAACTTGCATGTATTTGCGAAAGAGGCAAGGATTGCAGACATGATATACATTGTTCAGATGCAGGATGATGAACTAGGAATCTAAGAGAATGCTAAGGTGACGAATGTGGCGGTGACTGGACTCAACATGGAGACCAATGATGGTGGCGTATTCAGCTTGGTTGTTGGTGGCCGAGCCCAAACAGAGGCCACTGGAGTGGATCAACACATGTGAGGCAGTATAGAGGGCCCAAGCAAGATTTTGGGTCAAGAAGTTGGCATCATCAGCGTAACCAATGTGGTAGGATGATGGAGGATGCATCTATCAATAACACAGATGGTAGATCAGACATGAGGAGTGGTGGAGAAAAATATGACTAAAAAATCTACAAATTTGTACAAATAAAAACATAAGGTAGAATGGCTAATCTTAGGCATAAAAATTCTTTAGGTACAACCCATTGACGGGTTCTTTGAGAGGGTAGCCTTCTAGAGAGACCAGGATGTATGCCCCCTTATTGAGGCAATGTTGGATGATGTAGGGTCCATGCCATAAGGACTTCAATTTCCCATGACCAAGGGTATCATGGGCGATATCGTAGGCTAAGACGAGATCCCCTTCACTGAATGAGCGAAGGTTGACATGGCGATCGAAGTTGGATTTGGACCATTTTTTGGATGCCTCGTTGTTCTATAATGAAGATCGATGATCTTCATCTAGTGATACTAAGGTCAACAAACATTGCTCCATTGGAGCAATGTCAGGTAATAGCTTGATGGTAGTGCGTAATGTGGGAATTTTTCACTCAATAGGGAGGGTGGCTTCGATCCCATGGACGAGGTGGAATGGTGTAAAACTAGTGGAAGTCTTGACTACTGTGTGATAAGCCCATAATGCGGAAAACAACATATGATGCTGGTTGGTATTATGTTTGTTCACGGTATGTTGTAACATGGTTTTGAGGACTTTGTTGATAGCCTTGACCTGTTTGTTGGACTGAGGGTAGTATGGGGGGGGGGGAACTCATGGGAGAATCCTAACTTTGAGAATATTTCCACGAAGATCTCGTTCTCAAAGTGTTTACCATGATCGAACACTAACTATAGTGGGACTGTGAATTGAGTAATGACATGTTTGAATAAAAAATGTGTTTTTGTGTTAGTGGTATTGTTGAAAGTGGGCATGGCTTCGACCCATTTGGTAAAGTAATATATTGCCATGACAATGTACTTGTGTCCATTACTAGATGGAGGATTTCAAATCATAAAGTTTATGCCCCATTTGCAATGGTGATGACTGGATGTAGAAGAGTTGGTGGCGCTCGTGCTTTTTATGCATAGAGTTGGCATTTGTCACATTGTTTGATAGCGTGGATGTAGTCATGAAACAATGTGGGCCCAAAGTAGCCTTCTTGAATGATTTTTTGGGTGGTGGACATACCCAAGAGGTGACTGTCGCAATGGAAATCGTTCAAGACTCTATCAGCTTCATTAATGGTCAGACATTGGTGAAGGATGTTGTCGACCCCATATCGATATAAGACGTCACCAATGAGGAGGTATCAAGGGGTCTGATGGAGAATGCACCGATGATCATATTGAGAGAGATGGGACCCAAAATTCTATGTCTGAAGGTCGATGAGAAGGTCGCCATACCAAGGGTCATCGGAGGGGATGAAGAAGAGGTGTTCATCTGGGAAATTTGTATTGATGGGGGAGGTGTTGGTGTCCGAGGGAAAATCCATAATGAGTTCAATGAGGACGAGTGCTTTATTTATTTTGGGAGTTGAGAACTCTAGGTTGTATCCCTGGAGGATGATGATCCATCGAGAAAATTTGTCATTAATATTTTGGTGACTAAGAAAGTACTGCATGGGGTTGGAATCTGCTACGACCTTGGTAATTCGAAGCAGGATATAATGGCGCATATTTTGGACTGCGAGGACAAATTCTAGGGAGAGTTTCTCACCATATTTTTATTTCAGAGGTGGTCCTAAAATATTTTTATTGATGTATTAAATGATGTTTTAATGCCCATCTTCCCCTAGTTGGAATAGAACTCCTTTTACCGAGACGGTTGAGGCTGACAAGTAGAGGATCTAATCATGATCATGGTATGGAGGACTAATCAAAGGGGCATTGGATAAGGGATATTTTAAGTCATCAAAATTTGTTTGAGCATGTTCATCCTATCAGAATGGGATATCATGGCACATAAGGCGGAGTAAACCATGTGCGTGAGTGGCGTAGTCTGGGACAAAGCGACGTAAAAATTTGGCTTTGCCTTGTAAGCTGTAGTTTGCATAAATTCCTTGTCGGTGGAATTTTTTTGATAGGTTGGACCTTGAGGGGGTCCATCGTGATGTTGTTTTGGGAGAAAATGAACCCAAGAAGGCATCTAGGAGTGATGCAAAATACTCACTTGAGGGGGTTCAAGCGGATATTATACTGGCGACATCATTGGAAAACGATGTGTAATTCATATAAATGTTGAGTTCACTTTTTGGATCGAGTAGTGAGGTCATCCAAATAAGTGAGGATAATGTGAGAAAGATCATGGAAAACATAGGCCATGGACCGTTGAAACATAGCACCTGCATTCTTGAGTCCAAAAGGCATCACATGATAAGAAAAGGTGCCCCAAGGGGTAGTAAAAGTGGTTTTATACTCATCTGCTGGATGGATTTGGATTTGATTGTAGCCAAATAACCCATCCATAAGGCACAATGCTTTATGGATGGCACAATCATCAATAATTTGGTCGATGAAGGGAGTTGGAAAGTTTTCTTTGGGACAAGCATGATTGAGATCATGAAAGTCTATGCAAACGCGAATGGTGCCCTGTTTTTTGTTAACATGGATGGGGTTGGATACCCATTAAGTGTACGCAATGGGGTAAATGAACCTGGTAGAGCATAATTTTTTTCTTTTCTAAGAATTTTGCGACCATTTTTTTGTCCAGAGAGTTCTTTCGGATCCACTGCATAGGTTTTTTGATTTTCGACGTTTTGGACCAAACTAGTGTGGTCCATCATCAGGAAAGCGTTTTTTGAAAAATGAAGGAAAAAAGACTATAACACGTATATAAATACTTGAAAAGTTTTTTGTAAGGAGCCGACATAATGAAAATGAAATCTACTTGAAAATGTTTTTTGTAAGGAGCCGACATAATGAAAATGAAATCTACTTGAAAAGTTTTTTGTAAGGAGCCAACATAATAAAAATGAAATCTACTTGAAAAGTTTTTTGTAAGGAGCCGACATAATGAAAATGAAATCTACTTGAAAAGTTTTTTGTAAGGAGCCGACATAATGAAAATGAAATCTACTTGAAATTTTTTTTGTAAGGAGCCGACATAATGAAAATGAAATCTACTTGAAAAGTTTTTTGTAAGGAGCCGACATAATGAAAATGAAATCTACTTGAAATTTTTTTTGTAAGGAGCCGACATAATGAAAATGAAATCTACTTGAAAAGTTTTTTGTAAGGAGCCGACATAATGAAAATGAAATCTACTTGAAATTTTTTTTATTTTATTTTCATTATGTCAGCTCCTTACAAAAAACTTTTCAAGTATTTATATACGTGTTATAGTCTTTTTTCCTTCATTTTTCAAAAAACGCTTTCCTGATGATGGACCACACTAGTTTGGTTTGAAACGTCGAAAATAAAAAAACCTATGCGATGGATTCGAAAGAACTCTCTGAACAGAGCATAACTTCTCAATTTCGACTTTCATAGTCGCATCTTTGGATGGGTGAAGGGGTCGCTTCTTTTGATGAATTGGGGAGATATCTGTCCAAGTGTCGATTCGATGTTCGACAATAGATGCATCAAGTTCGGGAATATCCATATGTGACTAGGAAAAAATATATTGCTATTCCTGAAAGAGAGCTTTGTAAGTTGTGATTTCTTTAGGGGAGCATGCGGTGCCAATGGTGATTTCTTCTATGATTCCTCGTTTAATGGAAATGTCGATTTTGATGGCGGGGTAAATTTTTTCCATGTTGTCGTCTTCAAAAGAATCTGGGGTAGGGATGGGGTTATTGAACTAGACTATATTCCTTGAAGGGATAAAATACTTGGTTTTGATTGCGCATATGGAGTTTTGGGTAGAAGGGTGAAAGGCCTCCTGCGAGATAAAAAGTTCTCTATGATGGAGAACATTCCATGGGCAATTGGGGGTAGTGAGTTCTTCCAAGATATCTTCATCGTAGTAAAAAATGTGAGACTATAGTGGATCCTAGGAGATGATAGGGGGAACTATCAAAGTGTGATTGTCCTCTAATGGTGAGGATGCAGATGGGATATCATGTACAGGGTGTGAGGGACCGATGTACATAAAGTGAATGTCCCAATACTATGGAGAGTGCTTCGTTCACCTAGGTATTGACGATGAAATGTATCTAATATTAGTAATGGGAACCTCGGTAGAAGGTGTTCAAGTGGGCTCTAGCTGAGACATTTGGCATACTGCAACTAAGCTTTGGTGAAATTGAGGTATAGCCGGGAAATGATGAGTATAATGGTCATATTCTAAGCATATGACACAAGCGAATTTGGTTCGAAACCCTTTTTTTCCTGCAGTGGAGGAATCCATAGTTGTAGTGTATGTACTCGGTGGAGTGGTGAGAAATGTGGTTTCTCTAGGGATTTGGATCAGATTGCGTAACTCGGGAAGAGTAGGGCATTGATTAGTGGGGTGCCTGTCTCTTTCACATAGTGTGCAAGGAGGTTGAACTCAGGGAGGAAGTGGAGTTGTGGGTTCTTTCTTCTTTCATTTCCCCTCAACAATGATATAGGTGCCTATAGTGGGGGGGGGGGATGGTGGTATGGAAGGAGCCTATACTAGAATTTTCATTGATATTCCCTCTGTCTGAGGAGGGGGAGATGGTTGAGCAACCATCGTAGGTGGATGTAGATACCATACAGGGATGGAAAGCACCATGTTAGGAAGGGTAAGGGTTGCAACTACCTGGAATGCATGGACTCCAAGTGGGGGGTATAAGAAGGGAATTTGGGTAATGTCTTGGGGGACTATCTCCCAAACTGGGATTTTCCCTTGGAGGGGGGAGGGGAGAATCAAGGATAAGTGGTGTAGTGGGGTTCTCATGGGATTCCTAAGGAAATGGTTCTTTCATTGGTGGAACGATGATGTGAGGGGATGCCTCAGTGGAAGGAATGGTGTCTCTGGTATCTATACCATTAGAAGATACTACACACACTTGTGTTGAAGAGTGTAGGAGGGGTGGAAATCCATTGTATGCCCCAAACAAGGATGGGTATTTGAAAAATTTGGGACCCATGTCAATGGATGAATAAGCATCCATGCTAGTGCGGACAAGGGGAAGAATGTTATCAATGTTGGCAGAATGGTTAGGCTCATAATGTGTGATTTGGTCGATGGTGACAATATTCCTATTGTGGGCGAACATCATTGTTCGAAACACAGAAGAGGCCACCACATTCATAGTGTACATGTAGCTACGTCCAAACAAGATATTGTAATCAAGTGGGGCATTGATAACTTCAATGTCGATGAGGATGGTTTTTCCCCCGAGTTTGACGGGGAAATTTTGTAAGATCCCTTCGGGGGATGAGGGTCGACCATCATAGGTTCTCAGGGTGATGGCGGATGGTACTAGCTCAGGGGAGCCAAGTTTTTTCCATACTACTTTGGACATGATGCATGTGGATGCACCTTCATTGATGATACACCAATGAACTGTGATGTTCTCAATCTTAATTGGTATATGAAAAACTACTAGGGCAGGGAGGCATGGTTCTTCGCTATCTAGATCGAAGGTGATGAGTCTAGTATCAGATGGGTCGACTACCCCTAAGGCAGAAATCAAGGATTTTTGTTGAGTTGGACAGGTTTGGAGGACCTCCAATACTAACATGGATACAAGAGACTGAGCTAAGTCCTCGACTAGACTGTAGTTATGGGCCACCCTAGCATGAGGATTATTGACATTCCATTGTAATGGAACGTGGGCTATGAAAATGTTTGGTTCTATGTTAGGGCATGGAATCATCAAGGGTTGTCAAGTTGTAGATGGAGCTGCTTCCGAAGTGGTTGGAGTAGATTCAGGGGGAAAACCATTCTGGCGACCGTGTGTTTGCAAAATAATTTCTTCTTTTCTGGTAAGGAGGATGTTTCGATATGCCAGATTTCCAGGTTGAATGGGACCTGGTTTTTGATACTTCCCCATTTGGGGTGGAGCAGGTTGTATCTCCTATTGGGTATTCATCACACCCTGGTGTGGAATAGGGTTTTGTAACATGGTCGAGGGTGGTTTTTGCAAGTACTGTTGCGGGGCCTACTAAGGGGAAGGTGGCACTAGAGGACGTGGTGTGTTCATGGATTCTTTCATCCATTTGAAGTCAGAAATTTGGGGGAAATGGTGTGTATAGTGTCCATACTGAATATTTTTGTTCTTGTTATTCCCTTGGCATTTTTTATTATTGTCCCCTTGGGGGTTCTAGTTTCCTTGGTTTGGATTTCCCCCAGTGGGATGGTTGGGTTGGGGGTTATTTCTTCCTGATCCTGGATTATTATTGTTTCAGCTTTTTCCTTTATTTTTGGCATTATTTGGTTGATGGGACGAATTTTCCATATTCAATTGTTCAAAAGTATGAAGTTGTTGAATGGGAGAGGGCTTAAAAAAGTTAACGTCGACATGTAGTTGTCCGTGTGGAGGAGAAATTGGCTGTGGAGGACCGGAAAATGGAAAATATGGATTGTTTTGTGGCAACGATCCATAGGGCGCATAAGAAGATGAATGGATTTCACTAGTGCCTAGTGTTTTGAGTGGGAAATCCCTCCTATGGACTAGCACTAAGGGTTTTATCATGCATGTAGAAATGACCTAAAGATTCTTACTTTTTACCATCATCCCATGCCTAGACCCCCATTACTCATATGTAAATACAAAGCTCAAGAGATTAAGTTGATGTACCTTATTCTTCGGGTTTGATGTCGATCCCTTTTCATGCTTGGTCATTCTTTGACTGCAACTCTCCTCCCAATGCTGACCTGCATTCACTAAAGACAAACAAATAACTCCACATGCATTTGATCTATGAACTAATGGGTTAGAGATTTAATCAATCATACAATCAATATTCCAATAATGAAAATCTCATATGGTGGGATGGGAAAATAAATTATTTTATTAACTTCACAATGATACCTTACAATGATAAAGTTGGCTACTACTCCTCGATCATGGTCCTAGGCTCTTCTTCCACTATCTTCCAACTTCTTTGCTCCATACTTCTCTTTGCACAAGGATGGATAAAAGTTGGTACAAAGGGAATGCTCAATCGGGTATAGTTTCTTTACTATGATTCTCCTCCTTTCAAATGGGACCCCTAACCCTTCTTTTATAGGCTAGAAGAAGCTAGGTATTTGGTCAAGTGACTGGCCATGCATGGCCGAAAGGTTTAGTTAACTTACCCAAAGTTGTGTGTTCTATCAGCAACTTTCCTTTTTCTGTGATATTATAGATACACGTGGGTTGTCTTGGGTTAGCTAGCATGTACACGTGTGTAGTATTGGAGCAGGGCACGTGGGTATTTATAAAAGGGGTTTTTAAGAAGAGTTGTTCAACATTGTTTTGGAAAAGAAGGAATTTGAGATGGCCTGATGCCAGGTAAGCATGTCTGGTGCAGATTAGGGTTATAACATATGCCTCCCAATGTGTGAGGTCAGAAGAGCATATGATGGCTGAAATACATTAACAATCTTCACCAACGTTCCAAACAGGTGAGCCCAGGGACTAGAAATTGGGAGGTGCCTTATGCAAAATAATAATTCTCACTGAGGTGAGCATACCCATGCTCAGGATGAAATAAAATCATGGCCACCCATAAAATACACTGTAGATCCATGTCATATAACTATAGAAAGTGTAGCCGCGAGAAATACACAATGGAGCTACATCTCAAAATAAAAAAGATATACATGTAGAGTATCCATCTTCTAGAAGTTGATAAGGCCTGATGGTTGGAGATGAGGTCTCTAGAGATCGAGCAACAACTTCAAAATCTTCAAAACTCAGGTAGGAGTATCATATGAGTGTACTACTTCACTACCCAGAGGTCTTCGATGACTTGTCGGTCATGGACTAGAGAATCTTGATTATCAGACTGAAGGTTTCATTGATTTCGAACAAAGACTTGATTGGACTTTCGGG
The DNA here is from genome assembly GCA_009831015.1 of Picea engelmannii. Taxonomy (NCBI): domain Eukaryota; kingdom Viridiplantae; phylum Streptophyta; class Pinopsida; order Pinales; family Pinaceae; genus Picea; species Picea engelmannii. Next base: position 20,944 of record ML789406.1, read on the forward strand.
ATGGCCAGGCATGAGGGCAAGAGACAAACTGCAGAGGGGCCAACTCAGGCTTGGTAAACAATTCCCCTAGACAATAGCACGAAAAATGATGATACTCGGGCAGCATGGAATTAACATAAGTTTATGAGGCAGGAGGCAACGTAAATGTTACCCATGATTTTGGTCATCATGATGATGTATTGATGATGGTGTACTTAAGATCTTCATAAGAACTTTCTCCTGAGAAAAGTTACTTTCATCTCTTCCCAGAAAAATCATTTTTCAAGGAGGTTCGCAGGCTGCTAATACATTTGGGTGTGAGAATGCATGATTCTCACAGGCTGCTTTAAGCCACGGTGCAAACTTCTCGCACTGTGTTGAATAGACAGGGTGCGAAATCTTCCTAAAGCATGGAAAAAGATGAATTCTTGATGTTTCTAGAAGGGAATATTCTAGAAGGATGGGTTGGCATTTGAATGGTTATCCTTGTACTGGATTCCCTGATATTGTGGGATCATTCTTATCCAAGTAAATAATTCATTCTCTCCTATATATTGAGGGAATTCTCATGGAAAAGGTTAAGCAAGATTCATTGGAGAATTGGTGAAATAATTGTGCGAAGGACTTAGCTGAACAATAGCTTGGAGACTCTAGCAAGTCTATCAAGAGGATTTGGTCTTCTTCATACAAGGATTGAGCAAGTGTGTGTGTGAAATCCAAGAGCCATCGAAAGGAAGCTTATGACATCAAGGCTATCAGGTTGTAATCTTTACTTTCCATCAATATGATACAGTGGCATGTCCCTTTCCCATAAAGCTATTCTCACTTTATTGTGTAATTCCTTGATGATACACATAAGTTGACTGTTGAATATATTGTGATATCTTCACTTTGTTTGGTTTGTGTTTTCTTGGTCTTGACCTCACGAGAGCACCGGAGCGAAGCGAGAGCAACAGAGACCCTAGGAAGCGATATAAAGGTATGTTACTTGTTCCTTCCTACAAGTTAATTCGATGGTCAAAAATTAGGGAAAGAGTCATGTCCTATCCTATTTTGTTCTAGATCCGGGTGGATCTAGGGAGATCTGTTAGTGTCCGCTCCTACCGATTAGTCTGATAACAAAATTGGCGATTCCACTGGGGATCTATGTGTCACAAATTATACATACTCCATCGCAACCTGGACAAAAGAATGATATCCAGGGTCTTCAATCTCGTTGCCCAAAGTATGAATCTAACCATGTGATTACATGTGTCGAAGTTGAACATGGCAGAAACCACTTGATTACCGGTCATTGATGAAACCGTTAACAAGTGCGAGGGAAATCACCATTGATGTCAATGACTCCCAAGGTACTCTAGTACAATCCATTGAGTGGGAATGAATGAGTTGAAGTTGAACATTCAACAGAATCTTTTGATCAGGGGTCAATGATGTAAACCCACTGTTGAAAGCGAGGAAACCTGCCATTGAGGCATGGAAGCTCCAAGGTACCAAAGAATTTCTAAGTCTTGATTCCGAATAATGAGTTGAAGTCGATGGAACAAAAATCGTCATAGGAGGGACTTGATGTATCCCCCATCAATGACATGAAATGAGTAACAGATTTTGAAGGTGAAACAGAATATGATGTAAATTGAACTGGACACAGGGAAGGCCAACACGGAGAGAATGTACAATTGTAGATGGCTGACTCAATATAGGCTTCAGATGGACTTCTCTTGAACATATGAATGACACGACGAATGATTTGGCAGCATTGACTCAAAGACGACACAGGGAATGACCTTGTAGCACATCGAATGAGATATAGGGGGTGCCATGTTCAAGAGCGACACTTACTACCAATCAATATGAAGATGAAAACATATCCCTTTCCCAAATTTTCCCCCACCATTTCTGGTGAGTACCTCTTTATTTTTACGCAAGCTTGAGGAGGATAACATATGCTTGTTGATATAATATTATCCTTTGGATAAGTCCTTCGGAGTATGTTTAACGAACCCTAAGAAGGAGTGGTTCGGTCCCATTACGGGTCTGTCAATGTTTGTTTAACGAGTCCAAAGATAGAAAACTCGAAGGTTTTTCATGATTATAGAGTCTGGAAAAACACTTAAAAGAGAACTC
>ML789406.1:23099-39374 GCA_009831015.1 Picea engelmannii
CTGGATGAGATCGAAAAAGAGATAAATTATCGCTCACCAGACGCTTACTTCAGATACTTTATCGAGCGTGAAAATAGCAAGGTCGCTCGACTATGTTTTCATGTTTAGAGAGTCTGAAAAGAGCTTAAAGAGGACTCCAGGGGGTTCCTTTTTCATATAACCTTGTTGAGCCCGAAAAAGTGATAAAAGTATGCTCAATCACGTTCTTATGTATTTTTGAGTGCAAGAATGGAAAAAGACTACGCTCAAGATTTTATACAAAAACCACAAAAAACAATCAAAACAGACGATGACAAAGAGAACATATGTCTGCATCCCTGTATTTGACCATCGAAATCATCACACCTGCAAAAGTTACACTCAATATGACATTAGGGATTAGGGTTTAATAGATAAATAATCATAAAAAACCAAATTACATAGTAAAAGTAAATAAAAAGGAGTAAATACTCTTTTTACGATATCATTTTCCTTTCCACTATTTGATCTCAAAAACCCCTCTTTTACCCTCATAGTTCGGTGTCAAGTTGCGGGAGTTACGAGCGTCCATTCAGCGAGCCATCAGCAATAGTAAGGTAGGCTCTTTGTCCTTTACACTTTCATGGTTTACTTTTGCAATTTCATTGGTTAAAATTCATTTTTGGGTTGATTTTGCAAGCCCTACTTGTGCGCTGCCATTCTCGCAGGCGGGCTACATGGGACCTGCAAGAATGGGGCATTCTTGCAGGTGAGCCTAAGGCAGCCTGTGAGGTTCTCGCACTATGCCCAAAGGGCACTTGTAAGAACTGCAAAGCTCAAAGAAAATTTAAAATTTTACTCAATGAAAGAGAATGAATTCATGAAAAAAATTGTTAATCTTCTTGTTGTTCCTCTTATGCAAATAATTGGCCATCAAAATGGTGCTTGAATGGCGCGAAAGGGAGCATGAAGAAGACAATGAAATTGCCAGAAATCATACACCTACAATTGCTTCTTTGAGAAACTGTGGACTCCTGAAGTACTTTCATATCCCGGGTATGAGGGCCCAAGTCAAGTTGTTAGAGTACCTAGTGCGTATGTGGGACCCTGATCAACAGGTATTTCATGTGGGGGTCCACACACTGTCCTTAGATATCAAGGAAATTTACTTTTTGACTGGATTGTCATGGTGGGGGTACTATTTGAGCCTGACTGGTAGCAGAGGTGGTGGGCTGCCCATGAGTAATTACTGTCGTTTACACTGCGTTCCCGAGGCAGAGAGAAAGAAAGAAAAAGTAGTTATTTGGTGGGTATGAGATTTGACCCTTCGTACTATCCTATTCACCATAGCTCATATGGCTATGAGTTCTTCTCCTCACATGGTGTTATAGAGTTACTTTCAGTATGCTATTGAGTGTACTGAGCCTCGGGTGTTCAACTGGGCAGATGCAATGCTTCGTAGCGTAAAAAGACAGTTGACTAAATGTAGACGAGGCAACCTGAAGAAATTCGGGTACGGATCTTTGTTGGTGTCCTTATTCCTTGAGAGGGTTCCCTTACTGAGACTGTAGGTTGAGTGGAATTTACCGGCTCCCAAGGATCCAAGGATGTTGAGATGGTGTCAGCTTATGGCCTAGCATGTAGCTGGATCGATCATCAAGTATGATGATACGTTCTTTGACTGGCTTCAACAACAGATGTTGATGATTGATGACTATGCTTATGCCGGGTTGAATTTCCGAGGAGATCCAGACTTAGTACTGTCGGAGGATGCTCAGTGGGGGGAACTTGGTAAGAAGTACACACATTTTTCTTTTTTTAAATGTTTTGTGAATTTTTTTTTTATATTCAAATGTTTTTGTTTTATATGTTCGTCCAAAGACTAAATACAAAATCATTGTTGATGTCACATATGTTGGACCTTACAGACCTCCTGGTATTTCTCCCATTCAGTGGCGAGGAGAGGTAGCGGCAGCGCCACAATATGCTGAGGATTATCAAGTGGTGGAACAAAATATGGAGGGCTTGACCGCAGATATTCCAGACATGACTCTGGAAGAGGTTCCACGACGTGATCAACGTCATACTGTAGGAGTGTCAGGGTCCATGAGTTGACTGCTTCGTAGGGTTTCTCGAACAGTCGTGTGTTACCATGAACGTCATCCATGATATCACTTTGTAGAAGCTATGAGCTTCAAATTTTCACATTTTGATCTTCAGACAAACTTTTTGTAAAAAACTCTTTTGATCGTTATATATACAGACAACTTCTACCGGTTTACCTTATATTGTGTGAATATTGATGTGATTGATTTATAAATGATTCAAATGTTTGTCGATTACATAATTTTCCAATGCATCTGTTAATGTATTTAGACATCTAGGAATATGTTGATATTCAATGTGATCAAAATAACGTTCCAAGAGGTGAATTCGCAAATACACCCATAACAAAGTAGGACTTTGAATAGAGTAGACATTACTTAACTGTAGTACTACAAGCTGCGAATCGAGTCATACAACCAAATGATGAATTTCGAGCAAGATAGCATCAACCAATAATTCAATAATGGCACTATACTATGCAATGTTGTTGGTCGCACAGCCGAGGCACACACCTCGTAAGGAGACAAGTTCGTTTGTAGGGGCGTAAATTACCCACGTAGCAGAAGAAAGGTTTTGAGTACTATGGCTAGTGCCATCAGCGAAGCCAATATAGGGTAGAGAAGACTTCGACCTCTGGAAATCAAACACAACGTCACATAAGGGAAGAGACCAGATAACGACAAAAGCAAGCTAAATTAACACACAAGAAGTATGATACAAAAAAAATAAAAGTACTTGTGCACAAATGATTTTATGCGTAGTACTTCTTCAAGTACAACCCATTCCTGGGTTCACTCAAAGGGATACCATCATAATCTACCAACTCATAAGCTCCTTTTTTCAAAACTCATCGAACGATATAAGGACCTCGCCACATGGCTTCGAATTTCCCAGCTCCTAACATATCTCAATCTTGTTCATAGAGAAGAACAAGATCACCTTCAGAGAAAATGCGAGGCTTCGCATGCTTGTCGTATTGGGCCTGGACATGTTTTTTCTGAGATTCTAGGAATAGGGTTGCATCGCGTCGAGTTTTGTCCAATCGCATAAGATACAATACATGTTCTTCCTCAGCATAAGTGTTGGGTAGGAGTTCAACAACTAGTTTTAAAGAAGGTATCTCTCATTCAATAGGGAGAATGGCTTCCACACCATAGACTAACTGAAAAGGTGTAAACCCAGTAGCGGACTTGACAGATGTCTGGTATGCCCACAATGTCAAAAACAACATTCTGTGCCAACTTGTTTTATGAATCCCTATCATTCGTCAGAGCATAGTTATGAGAACTTTGTTAATTGCTGCGACTTGGCCTTTGTCTTGTGGATAATAGGGCGTTGAGTTATCATGGTGAAGACCCAACTTTTCAGTAAGTTTGGACATCATAAAATTCCTAAAGTGGCTACCATGATCAGTGACAATAGATTGGGGAACACCAAAATGAGCTATGACGTGATTAAAAATAAATAACGCTGCGGTCTTTCCAATGTTGTCAAATGTTGGCATCGCCTTGGCCCATTTCATAAAGTAATCAACGGCTACAATAATGTAACCATGCTCCCCCGGTCGAGTGAGGGTGATATGTCATGAAATCGATGCCCCATTTCGCAAAGGGACCAACTGAGACCACAGGGTGAAGAGGAGCGGGATGTGACCATATTTTCTGATTATAGGTCTGGCAAGCACGACATTTCTAAATGGCGATGATGCATTCGTTAAACAAAGAAGGCCAAAAATACCCTACACGTAAGATGTTCTGGGCAGTAGCATACCCAGACATATGACCACCACATGCTCCAGAATGGCAGTCATTCAGAGATTTCTCGCCTTCTTCAAACGTTAGGCAATGTCGAAAAACAGAGTCAATCCCCCGACGATAAAGAGTATCCCCGAGGATAATGTATTGACGAGCTTGATAGCGTATTTGACATCGTTCAGTACTGGACAAAGTTGGCCGGAAAGTCTAGGTTTGGAGATATATAATGATATCCCCATACCAAGATCATTAGTGCTAATAAGAAAAAGAGATTCATTGGGTAATGAATCAATTGCTACATTTTTCGTTGCATAATGGGGAAAATCGCATATCAACTCAGCAAAAACTAAGGACTTCTTGGACTTGGCACATTCGAATTCCAAGTCAAACTCCTGGAGTATCACAATCCATTTGGAGTATTTTCCCCCTAGCAATTGATGTGTCAAAATGTGTTGCATAGGGTTGCAATGAGAAATCACCATAGTCTTGCGTGAGAGGATATAGTGCCAGAAGCGTTGGATGGCTTGGATGGCAGCCAAGGCCAGTTTCTCGACATGTTGATACTTGATTTCAGTTGGCGTGAGACTTCGACTCAAGTAGTAAATAACATGTTCATCATGAGCATCATCCTCTTGGATGAGAACCATGCCAATGGTGTAATCCGAGGTAGCAAGGTAAAGGAAATAATCGCGACTGTAATCGGGGGGAAAGAGAAGCGGAGCTCACATTAGGGACAACTTCAAAGCTTCAAAAGCATTGTTGGAAATGTTATTCCAGACGAACTCCGAATCCTTAGTGACGAATAGGATCGTTTAAAATCCTTGAAAAATCCGGAATATCCAAAGTGGCGAGAAAAGGTAATTGTCGATTCACCTGAGGGTACTGGTGGCTTTGGGGAGGAAGCCTTGTCAGCAAACCAGTAGGCCCATAAGCAGTCTACATATAATGTGAAGACCCAGGCATATTCGGTGGTGGTTGGAGAGGATAGTAGTTCATAGGAGTATACCCTGGAATAGGGGCTTGAGTTTGAGCATTTTCCCCCCAAATGGGATTGAACGAACCTCGATATGGTTGGCCCATACTAGGGGGTGTTACGGACGCAGTGGGAAACTGCTGCCCCCCATTCATTTGAGGAGGATTTTGTATCAACTGATTCCAATACTAGGCCAAGGACAGAGGTATTTTTTTCCCATAAGGTGGGGTTGGTAGTCCCATCGAAGGTGGTGTGCCAATTGGGGGCAATGTTCCAATTGGAATTTGCCAACTGATAGGGGGTTGAGTTATACTACCTTGATGAAATTGTCCACCACGCGAAAGCTGGTAATTTGGAGTGAATGATGGAATAGCGCCACTAGGATTAGGATTGCCAGTAGAAGACAAAGAAGGTCCTCCAAAAGGAAATTGAGGGAGTGTTGGAACAAAATCGGGAAGAAAGTGCCCAGAAGAAGAAGGACCGCTAGGAGAGTCGGATGGAGTTTGTGCAGGAGTAGGAATCGAAGCATTCAATGCACGGTATCCAGGTGGTAGTGTTGGAGCGATGTTGGGCGTTCGCGGTGTGTTGATAGGAGCAAGAATAACCGCAGTAAACCCGGTTGGAACACTTGTAGTAGCTGTGAGATGGGCCATTTCGGTAGGGACAGTAAAGTGATAAGAGGTAGTCATCGGTACTGTCTTTGTACTAGAGATGTCAGAAATCATAGGTGGGTTGATTTCAGAAATCACAGGTGAACCTAGACCAAAAAGGTCCCATCGAAAAATTCCCGTAGACCAAAAAGGATCTTGGTTCCCAGGTCCAGATGGAGATTCAGAATACACAACAATTAAGTCTCCGAAAGAGTTTGCTCGCATAAAATGTCTCTCAGAACCGGGGTGAAGTTGAAAGTCCTCTCGAGTATTTGTAATTCGAAAATGTTATAGAGAGTCAGTGCATTCCACTTGTGGTGTGGTGATGACTGTAACTTCACTTTGCCGAGGAGATCCCTCAGGTGTACTTGTAGGTAAGGGTTGAGAACCTTCCAGATGCTCTGGAGATAAACCCTGCATCCTATGTGAACGACATGGAGGATGTATTTTAAACGAGTGACAAACTTCGCAAAGAAAATCCTATGGTCAACTTCGAGAAATAAATAACACGCGCTAGTAAACAAAATCTAGGAAGAAACACCAAGCAAACAAGACCTTCGAATTTCGAAGCCACTAATTGGTGATGAAATCCAACGTCACAACAATAAGATGAGAAGGGGTTGGGCTAGGGTGGAAAAGTTACGTTGACGAACTGCTTAACGGACTTACACCCTGGTGCAAGGTCCCACACATAATCATGGGTATACCCTCCAAGGAGCCCGAGTGAGTTTGGTCAATGTCAATTCCAGGTACTGTGAAGACTTCCCCCTTCACAGTCACCTCGGGTAAGAACCTAGAAAGATAGGCCACTAAGGTCACCACCAACAAAAATAAATCCTGGGGGAACAGTCGACAGTCCAATCCACACGCAAGGGCAGGGTATCTAGCCCAAAATCAACTCAAAAGGCTTCCACTCATCATTGTGGGTATACCTTCGAGTGATCCCCATAATATGTGCAATCTCTACACCGATATCAACAAAGCAGGGTGAGTAACTCTGTCAATATCAATGGGACCTTGTGCTTGACCCTTGTGTGAGAAGGGCTTCCCAGGAAAAGATGTTGCAAATGTAATTTAACACTCCCTAACATAAGATGCTATTGTGTGTTTTGAGCTTTTGGAGAGTGTATCTCTCTTCCTACTCCAAAGCGCTAGCCTAGCTAAATGTTGGTGTAAGAGAGCCCTAGAAAAGAGTTACTAGATAAATTTTACAATAAATTTTATCTATGTGTAATCTTTACAATAAGAGAGCCCATCGAAAGGAAGCTTACGACATCAAGGCTGTTAGGTTGTAATCTTTACTTTCCATCAATATGATACAGTGGCATGTCCCTTTCCCATAAAGCTATTCTCACTTTATTGTGTAATTCCTTGATCATACACATAAGTTGACTATTGAATATATTGTGCTATCTTCACTTTGGTTGGTTTGTGTTGTCTTGGTTTGTGTTGTCTTGGTCTTGACCTCATAAAGGTATGTTACTTTTCCTTCCTACTAGTTAATTCGATGGTCAAAACTTAGGGAAAGAGACATGTCTTGTCATGTTTTGTTCTAGATCCAGGTGGATCTAGGGAGATCTGTTAGTGTCTGCACCTATCGATTAGTCTGATAAATTTTAAACAGGTTGTTAGCGTAAATTTTCCACACTATCCTATCCCCTTCTTGTCTCGTTGTTGCGATGTTGGATTTCATCACCAACTAGTGGCTTCGACATTAGAAGGTCTTGTTTGCTTGGTGTTTCTTCCTAGATTTTGTTTACTAGCATGTGTTGTTTGTTTCTCGAAGTTGACCATAGGATTTTCTTTGAGAAGTTTGTCACTCATTTACAATAGCTCCTCCACGTCATTCACGTAGAATGCAGGGTTTATCTCCAAAGCATCTGGAAGGCTTGCAACCCTTGCCTACAAGTACACCTGAAGGCTCTCCTCGACAAAGTGAAGTCCCAGTCGTCACCACCCCACAAGTAGAATGCACTAACTCTCTAGAAAATTTTCGAATTACAAATACTCGAGAGGAATTTTGACTTCACCCTGATTCTAAGAGACGTTTTATGTGAGCAAACTCTTCCGGAGACTTAATTGTTGTGTATTCCGGATCTCTGTCTGGACCTGGGGACCAAGATCCTTTTTGGTCTACGATCATTTTTAGACGGGACCTTTTTGGTCCAGGTTCACCTGTGATTTCTAAAATCAACCCACCTATGATTTGTGACATCTCTAGTATAGAGACATTACCGGTGACTACCTCTTATCACTTTACCGTCCCTGCCGAAATGGCCCATCTCACAGCTACTGTGAGTGTTCCAACTGGATTTACTGCGGTTAGTCTTGATCCTATCAACACACCGTGAATGCCCAACATCGCTCTGACACTACCACCTGGATAACATGCATTGAATGCTTCGATTCCTACTCCTGCGCAAACTCCATCTAACTCTCCTAGTGGTCCTTCTTCTTCTCGGCACTTTCTTCCCAGTTTTGTTCCAACACTCCCTCAATTTCCTTTTGGAGGACCTTCTTCGTCTTCTACTGGCAATCCTAATCCTAGTGGTTCTATTCTGTCATTCACTCCAAATTACCAGCTTCCGAGTGGTGGACAATTTCATCAAGGTAGTATAACTCAACCCCCTATTAGTTGAAAAATTCCAATTGGAACATTGCCCCCAATTGGCACACCACCTTCGATGGGAGGACCGACCCCAGCTTATGGGAAAAACATGCCTCCGTCCTTGGCCCATTATTGGAATCAGTTGATACAAAATCCTCCTCAAACGACTGGGGGGCAGTAGTTTCCCACTGCGTCCGTAACACCCCCTAGTATGGGCCAATCATATCCAGGTTCGTTCAATCCCATTTCGGGGGAAAATTCTCAAACTCAAGCCCCTGTTCCAGGGTATACTCCTATGAGCTACTATCCTCTCCAACCACCACCGAATATTCCTGGGTATTCACATTATATGCAGACTGCTTATGGGCCTACTGGCTTGCCGACAGGGCTTCCTCCCCAAAGCCACAAGTACCCTCAGGTGAATCGACAGTTACCCTTTCTCGCCACTTTGGATCTTCCAGATTTGTCAAGGATTTTAAATGATCCTATTCATCACTCTCCCCACTGGCCTGTTATACCAGCCAAGCTTCCATCGGACATTCCTAAATTCGACGACAAAGCGGGAGAGGACCCCAACAATCACGTTATGACTTTTCACTTATGGTGCTCATCCAACTCGTTGATGGATGACTCTATTCATTTACGTATTTTTCAACGAACCCTCACAGGTTTTGTTTTGAAGTGGTATATCGAATTACCATGAGGTTTCTTCTCTGACTTCAACACCCTAGCTATGGCTTTCCTTACGCATTACCAGTTACCGATCCATTATGACACAGGGACCGAGATTTTGACTTCTTTCAAATAGAACAAAGGCACTCATATATCTGATCACATCCATGAGTGGCGAAGGAGATGACGTCTCATCAAACTTGAGCTCCCCAATCAGTTGCTGGCGGAGTGGTTCAAAAAATCATTTGTGAATGACATCGGTAAGGACATTGGCATGGGTGGCATAGTCATGGAAGAGAAGGCTATAAGTCGTGCTCAATATCTCGACCTCGTTTACTCACAAATGGGAACCCTTTACGATTTACTACCTGACTTACCTCGTCCTAATACTTCCAACACTTCAACAACTCCAGCTACTTCGCATGTAGCTGATGGTGTGATTGGCTCTAACCAGGCCCAACCACATTCCACCTCAAGCACTAACCCTTAATCTACATCTTCTAATGTTCAAAATGCGTTGTCTCCTACCCCTCCCACTGGCAAGACTTCTGAGGTAAATGCAGTCCAATCTAACCCTGCCGGTAAGAACAAATATAAAAAGGGGAGAGGTAAGAATAAGGAGGACAAAAATAATTCTCTAGCAAAGCAAACCAAAACTACCCCTGTTGACGATCGGGATAAGCGCAAACCATGATACCCTTTCCTTATCTATGGTGATGATCACTACATGAAGGATTGTCCACGACGTGCCAAGGTCACTAAGTTCCTTCAAGGAGATCCAAAACCACCTGCACCAACTGTCTTTTCCCAACCCTTCCTGTCTCAACAACAGGCTCAGTTGGTCATTCACGACCAACTCTCATCTTCTACCACCTCCTATGTTTTGATGTGTACTGGCGATTCTAAGCAGAACAACGTTGCACTCACTACTCGAGCCAAAGATTATTCTCCCTCTAAGGAGAAGGTTGATGATTTACCCCCTTCCTTGGTAAAACCCTCTCCTACGACTCCACCTACCAGCGGTCCTCTTCATCTCGAATGACTGAGATTTGACACAGTTCTACAACCCCCCTCCAAAGGGCATTGTTCGAAAATCGACTTTCAATCCTCCTGCTCATGCGGCCTAGAACTACAACATTGTTGAATATCTGACCCAAGCACCTTCTGCGATGTCAGCCCTTGAAGTCCTTCAAACTTGTCCCACACTATGGAAGGCACTGTTGAAAGCTATCAGTGGAATTGATCCGATGGATACGAACTTAATAATCTTTAAATTGGAAGACCACATTCAAAGGTTACCCCCTCAACTTGCGTTCTAGATACAAGTGGTTGTCTCTGACAAAAACATTTGTTGAACCGTTATCGACGAGGGTGCCTCAACGTGTGTCATGTCTCTTGCTTGCTGGAAGGCCATTGGCTATCCTTCTTTGAATGAATCCTAGAACACTCTTAAAGCCTTCAACGGATCCAGTTTTAAGCCCTACGGTGTACTTCCTTGGTTGTCCATTACGTTAGAAGGTAAAACGGTCCAAGTCAAAGTGGAATTCTTTGACGCTCCCTTGATTATAATCTTTTTCTTAGCTGCAGCTAGATCGATTCCATGTGCACAGTTGTGTCGACCCTTTTCCATGTGGTACATTTCCCACATCACGGTAAGGTTTTCACCATTGATCAACTCGCCTTCTTCAATTTCGATACCCGTACTGGCAACGTACCATTTATTGCTAAAACCCCGTCGGGTTATGAGAATGTCAGTGTAGGCCTTCTCAAGGACTCCTCGTTAATGGGTACTTTCCCCATTCCACCACCCGATGTTCCACGCTCATCAGTTGCTTCCATCAACATGATCTCCACCTTGCCTCACGAACTTCCTGCGTCTCACGACCCTTGGATAGTCCTTGACCCTGGAGATCATCTTCGTTTCAGCGACGAAATGTTGTTAAGTCCGATTGAATCCGCCTATCAGGCCATTCAATCGGCAACCCCTGCTATCCCCTCTCTTGATGAGTTGTTTCCTGATCCTTTCCATGTTGTTTTTCCTACCGACGAGATGATCATGTCCGTTATGGAGGACACCCCTTGGGATGATGGGCATCATCGTTCCATCCTCTTTCTGGAGCAACATACTCTTGAGAACTACCAATGGATTTCGACCCCGTTGACCGTTGTCGTCATCTTGATCGTTCCTAAGTCTGCACATGATGTGTTTTCCAAAGGGAACTTAAGCAATAGCTCGCCCACGATTCCCATTGACATATCCGTCAAACCTGAAATCGTCGAAAATGTCCATATTGGAGCTTCGTGTTCCCCTGATGAAATAGTCACCTATACGTCCCTGTTCAAAGAATTTCGTGACATCTTCGCCTGGAGCTACGAAGAAATGCCAGGTATCAACCGTGAAATTGTGATACATGAAATAAAGACATACCCCGACACTAAACCAGTCCGGCAACGCCTTCGTCCAGTTCACCCACGTAAAGCGGCTGCTATAAAACTCGAAGTCGAGAAACTTCTGAAAGCCGACTTTATTTATCCGGTGGCTCTCACAAACTGGGTTCCCAATCTTGTCCCGATTGACAAGAAACAAGGTACAATTCATGTATGCATTAATTATAGGGATATCAACAAAGCTTGTCCAAAGGACAACTTTCCGACCCCTTTCGTCGATCAGATTGTCAATGACTGCGCCGGCAGTGAAATATTCTCTCTCATGGATGGTTTCTCCAGCTATAATCAAATCAACATTGTTCCCGAGGATCAACATAAGACTGCTTTTATTTGTCCTTGGGGTACTTTTTCCTATCAGAAACTTCCTTTTGGTCTCAAGAACGCTGGTGCAACTTTTCAATGCCCTATGTCTTATGCTTTTCATGTTATCAAGCACATCGTTCAACCATATTTGGACGATTTACCTACTCATTCTATGCATAGATTCGATCACCCAACCCACCTCCGAGCCATTTTCATTCGTTGTTGGTTCTACCGTATATGTTTAAATCCTCATAAGTGCATTTTCTGTGTGGAATCCGACCGTCTTCTAGGTTTTATCATTTCACATCAAGGGATCTGGGTGGATCCTTTAAAGGTTGAGGCGATCCTTAATCTCCCTCCTCCTTCTACACTTCGTCAGTTGAAAAGTTTGCAGGGGAAAGAAAACTTTCTTCGTTGTTTTATCCCAAATTACACCGAGATAACTCATGGATTTACGCGGCTATTAAAGAAGATATTCAGCATTCATCTGGGATACCATTGCCAACAATGCTTTTGAAGCTTTGAAGTTGTCCCTAATGCGAGCTCCGCTTCTCTTCCCCCCCCGATTACAGTCGCGATTATTTCCTTTACCTTGCTGCCTCGGATTACACCATTGGCATGGTTCTCGTCCAAGAGGATGATTCTCATGACGAACATGTTATTTACTACTTGAGTCAAAATCTCACGCCGACTAAAATAAAGTATCAACATGTCGAGAAAATGGCCTTGGCTACCATCCAAGTTGTCCAACACTTCCGGCACTATATCCTCTCACGCAAGACTACGGTGATTTCTCATTGCAACCCTATGCAACATATTCTGACACGTCAATTGCTAGGGGGGAAATACTCCAAATGGATTGTGATACTCCAGGAGTTTGACTTGGAATTCGACCGTGCCAAGTCTAAGAAGTCCTTAGTTTTTGCTGAGTTGATATGCAATTTTCCCCATTCTGCCACAAAAATTGTAGTAGTTGATTCATTACCCTATGAATCTCTTTTCCTTATTATCACTGATGATCTTTGGTATGGGGATATCATTATATATCTCCAAACCCAGACTTTCCAGCCAACTTTGTCTAGTACTGAACAACGTCGCATATGCTATCAAGCTCATCAATACATTATCCTCGGGGATACTCTTTATCGTTGGGAGATTGACTTTGTTTTTTGACATTGTCTAACCTTCGACGAAGCCGAGAAAGCTCTGAATGACTGCCATTCTAGAGCATGTGGTGGTCATATGTCTGGGTATGCTACTGCCCAGAAGATCTTATGCACAGGGTATTTTTGGCCTTCTTTGTTTAATGACTGCATTATTTTCGTTCAGAAATTCCATGCCTGCCAGACCTATAATCAGAAGATTTGGTCACATCCTTCTCCTCTTCACCCTGTGGTCTCAGTTGGTCCCTTTGCGAAATGGGGTATCGATTTCATGACATGTCACCCTCACTTGGCCGGGGGGCATGGTTACATTATTGTAGCCATTGATTACTTTACGAAATGGGCTGAGGCGATGCCGACATTAGACAACACTGGAAAGACCGCAACGTTGTTCATTTTTAATCACATCATAGCTCATTTTGGTGTTCCCCAAGCTATCATCACCGATCACAGTAGCCACTTCAGAAACTTCATGATGTCTGAACTTACTGAAAAGGTGGGTCTTTGCCATGATAACTCAACACCCTATTATCCACAAGCCAATGTCCAGGTCGAAGAAATTAACAAAGTTCTCATAAATATACTCCGACGAATGATAGGGATTCATAAAACAAGTTGGCACACAATGTTGTTTTTGGCATTGTGGGAATATCGGACATCCGTCAAGTCTGCTACTGGGTTTACACCTTTTTGAAGCCATGTGGCGAGGTCCTTATATCGTTCGATGAGTTTTGGAAAAAGGAGCTTATGAGTTGGTAGATTATGATGGTATCCCTTTGAGTGAACCCAGGAATGGGTTGTACTTGAAGAAGTACTATGCATAAAATCATGTGTGCACAAGTACTTGTATTTTTATTGTATCATACTTCTTGTGTGTTACTTTAGCTTTCTTTTGTCGTTATCTGGTCTCTGCCCTTATGTGACATTGTGTTTGATTTCCAGATGTCAGAGTCTTCGCTACCCTATATTGGCTTCGCTGATGGCACTAGCTGTAGTACTCAGAACCTTGCTTCCACTACGTGGGCAATTTACACCCCTACAAATGAACTTGTCTCCTTACGAGGTGTGTGCGTCGGCTGTGCTACCAACAACATTGTAGAGTATAACATCGTTATTGAATTATTGGTTGATGCTATCTCACTCAGAATTCGTCATTTGGTTGTATGAATCGATTCACAGCTTGTAGTAATATAGTTAAGTAATTTCTACTCTATTCGAAGTCCTACTTTGTTACATGTGTATTTGCGAATTCGCCTCTTGGAACGTTATTTTGATCACATTGAATATCAACATATTCTTAGATGTCTAAATACATTAACAGATGCATTGGCTAATTATGTATTGGACAGACATTTGAATCATTTATAAATTAATCACATCAATATTCACGCAATATAAGGTAAACTGGTAGAAGCCATCTGTAAATATAACGATCAAAAGAGTTTTTTACAAAAAAAAAAATCCGAAGACCAAAATGTCAAAATATGAAGCTCATAGCTTCTACAAAGTGATGTCATGGATGACGTTCACGGTAACATACGACTGCCTGAGCAACCCTACAGAGTAGTCGACTTATGGACCCTGACAGTCCTACAGTATGACGTTGATCGTGTCATGGAACCTCTTCCAGAGTCATGTCTGGAATATCTACGGTTAAGCCCTCCAGATTTTGTTCCACTACTTGATAATCCTCAGCATATTGTGGTGCTCTCGCTACCTCTCCTCGTCACTGAATGGGAGAAGTACCAGGAGGTCTGTAAGGTCCAACATTTGTGACACCAACAACGATTTTGTATTAGTCTTTGGACGAACATATAAAACAAAAACATTTAAAAAGAAAAATGTGTGTACTTCTTACCAAGGTCCCCCCACTAAGCATCCTCTGGTAGTACTAAATCTAGATCTCCTTGGAAATTCAACCCGACATAAGCATAGTCGTCAACCATCAAAAACTGTGGTTGAAGCCAGTCAAAGAAAGTATCATCATACTTGATGATCGGTTCAGCCACGTGTCGGGCCATAAGCTGACACCATCTCAGAATCCTTGGATCTCTGGGAGCTGGTATATTCCACTCAACCTGTAACCTCAGTAATGGGACCCTCTCAAGGAAGAAGGAAACCAACAAAGATTCGTACCCGAATTGCTTCAAGTTACCTCGTCTGCATTTGGTCAACTGTCTTTTTACGCTACGAAGCATTGCATCTGCCCAGTTGAACACCCGAGGCTCAGTACAATCAATAGCATGCTGGAAGTAACTCTGTAACTCCATGTGAGGAGCAGAACTCCCAACCATCCGAGCTATGGTGAATAGGATAGTACGGAGGGTCAAATATCGTACCCCCCAAATAGCTACTTTTCCTTTCTTTCTCTCTGCCTCGGGAACATAGTGTAAATGACAGTACTCACTCATGGGTAGCCCACCACCTCTGCTACCACTCAGGCTCACATAGTACCCCCGCCATGACAATCCAGTCAAAAAGTAAATGTCCTCAATATCTAAGGACAGTGTGTGGACCCCCACATGAAATACCTGTTGATCTGTTGGTTGTGGAGCCTGATTATCTTCCTGATTTAGAGGTCCTTACTTTCAGTCGTGTTTATACCCCATGAAGTATGTACACCCCAGAAGTATGTACACTCTTCCACGTGGGGGAGTGCAGAGGGGGGGTACCCCCTCTGTGGGGTTCGGGGGGGATATCCCCCCGGCTGGGGGGTCTGGGGGCAAGCGGGCCCCTAGCAGGGGTTTCGGGGTGAAGCCCCCGAAGAAAAAATTGCCTTGTAAAAGTATATTGTAATTTCATTGTAAATATGGATTGTTCATTATAAGGTCGTAGATCTAATGGTAGAGATTATGTTAGGGTTTTTTCCCTATAAGGCAACCATTTTTTATGAGGGAAATGTATTGTGGCTATGCATGATGGTGAATATTGTATTATGAGAGAGGAGACTGTGAGAGAAAGAAGAAGAATTTACAATGGGTTTTGCTGTAGGTTGTATCCCTTCATTTGTTGGATAATAATAAAGGAAGGACCTGGAAATTTCTCTGGTGGACATAGCCCACACTGGGTGAACCNTATTGTGTGTCTTCTGTGTTTTGTTTCTGCATTTGTTTTATTTTATTGCTCCGCGGTCCTGTTTTTCTAACAACTGGTATCAGAGCATAAGGTAACTTGTAGGAAAAGAGGGTTCCTAGTTCGAGTGGGAGCAATGTCGGAAGATGGAAAGTTTAGGGTCAAGAAATTTAACGGCCAAAACTACCAGTTATGGAAGATGCAGATGGAAGATTATTTATATCCGAAGGATCTATTCCTACCATTGAGCGGAGTAGCAAAGAAGCCAGCGACCATGAAGGATGAAGAATGGGAGATTCTTGACAGAAAGGCTCTAGGAACGATACGACTGAGCCTAGCAGCGTCGGTGGCTTTCAATATTTCGAAAGAAAAGACAATGAAGGGTTTGATGGATGCGTTGGCCAAATTGTATGAAAAACCCTCGACGTCGAATAAGGTATTTCTAATGAAGAGATTATTTAATATGAAGATGTGAGAAGGTGGGTCTGTTGCAGATCATTTAAATGAATTTAATACGGTTACTAATCAACTAAGTTCTGTAAAAGTGGACTTTGATGATGAGGTTAGG
>ML789406.1:51625-67071 GCA_009831015.1 Picea engelmannii
TCCTTTCTTCTCCAACGGATTGCTCTATACGGTCTCACTCTTGCTCTCCCTTACAACACTCTTCTCAGGAAAAGAAACATTGATGAATTTCGGCCATACGTTTTGCTCCTAACCTCATCCATCAGGGGGCATCTGTTATCACTAAAATTTTGTCCGCACAGGGCGACAAAGAACCCCGCATCGTCAGCACAGAAAAAAAGTCATTCATGGCACAAGGATTAACTCCACAGCACATCAAAAGGGCCAAAACTATACAAAGTTGGCTAAAAAGATTAAAAAGCGCATCGCGCCCATGGTAAACTAGCGCATGCGCGCACATCGGGCGCATATGCGCGGCTGTGGGGTGCAAAACCCGCGCGCCTGCCAAACGACGCATTTATGAAGCTGGTCGGCCTCCCAACCACTAATGGATCGGCTCCCAAGTCGATTTGACATCAAATCCGAGATCAATCTGCCTGGGGAGGCTGGTCAAAGACCTAAATGTGCCCTAATGTGCCTCTCTTCACATTCAAAAGGGGGGTGCATAATAGCTCAATGTTTGGCTATAAAAAGCCATGAGTGACCATCATTTCTTCAAGGAATTCATTGTAATGTTATGCTGTTGGGATTGTTAGAGGCTCACTCTTTAGCAATAGTCATTATCAAAACCATTTCATAAGCTCTCCATCTCTCATTAGAGTGGAGAAGTGTTGAGTTCTTTCACTCATATTTTCACCTCTCATTTGTAAGGAAAGCATCTATTTGAGGGCCTCAAGAGCCTTCCATTGGAGAAGGAAGGGACCCAAGTCCCCTTTCCCCTTTGTGTACCTTTGGATTTCACTAATCAGATCAGCCTATCTATTGGTGAACTTGTTCCATTGTCACTTGTTTTTAGTTTTTGTTTTTATGCTCATGTTGTTATTTAGTTCTAGTTTAATTCTTGTTAATACCTTTACTATTTTTTTTTCTAACCTTTTGCATTACAACTGTCATGACTAGAAGAGCCCAACTAGGCATGTAAGTGCTCACTTTTTGCTCACACATTGACGAAAAGAGCACGAACAGAGGGTTTCATGTAGTGTAATCAATCCCCCACTTGGTGAAGGGACCAACTGTGATGACAGGAAACATGGGAACATGATATGCCCTCATCTTCTGAGAGAAGATCTAACACGGGTGGCACTTCTTGATCGATTCGATACAATCTTTGATGAGTGTTGGTCAGAAGTAACCTTCTCGTAAAATCTTTTGGATTGTTTCCAAACCAGACAAATGACCCCCACATGCTCTGGTATGGAAATCGTTAAGCATGATAACTGCTTCTTCGTGAGTGAGACATCGGTGCAGGATGCAGTCTACCCCTCTTCAATACAACATATCGTCGAGTATGAGATAATTCTTGGCCTAATGGTGTATACGACGACGCTCATCATGAGAAGTAGAGGTGGGGCACTTGAAAGTATGGATATAGATAAGTATATATCCATACCAGGGATCCAAATATGTGATCAAAAACATATCTCCTTTGATAGGTGACTCTTTGGGCATAACATCACCTGAGTCAATCGGAAGTTCTGAAATAAGTTCTGCGAAGACCAATGACTTTTTGGATTTCGCTGAAACGAAATGTAAGTAAAATTCCTGGAGGATGACTATCCATATAATGATCTTTCCGCCTATTACTCGTCATGTCAACATGTATTGAAACAGATTCACAACGGCAATGATGGTGGTCTTGTGAAACATAACATAATGACGGAATCGTTGAACAACATGGATTGCTGCCAACGCAATTTTTTTGATATGAGAATAATTGAGTTCTGGTCTGACTAGGCCTCAGCTCAAGTGATAGATCACATATTTTGAGAAAAAATCATCTTCCTGAACTAAAACCATGTCGATGGTTGACTCTGTTGCAGCTAGGTATAATAAGAAATCTTTGTTATAGTTAGGTGGTCGAAGCAGAGGGGCAGTTGAGAGGGCATGTTTCAATGCTTCGAAAGAGCATTGAGCGGAATCGTCCCAATAAAAAGGAACATCTTTCTTCAGTAAGTGCATAAATTCCTTTGTGATCTCGTCATATTTAGCGATGAAACACCTTAAAAAAATCGCCTTGCCCTGTGGACTCTGAAGTTGAAGGATTGTGCGCAGGGGATGCAACTGAATTATTGCCTCAACCTTGAGAGGATCAACCATGATCCCTGTTGTTGACACTATGAAACCTAACAAACGTCCTGATGTTACGCAAAAGCTGCACTTGTTTGGATTCAAGCAAATCCGGAAGTAGAGAAATCGCTCAAAGCTAAGTCGGAGGTGTGTGGGATGATTTGTTCTCTTGTGAGATCGAGATGCTAAATCATCTAAATAGGCCTCGACTATATGCTTGAGATCATGGAAAGAAAAACACATGGCCCGCTGAAAGGTCGCTCCAACATTTTTGAGACCAAAGGACATCTTACGATATGCGAATGTACCCCATGGACAAATGAATGTCATTTTGTGTTGGTCTTCGGGTTTGATTTGTATCTGATTATATATTGAAAAAACATCCATGAAAGAGAAGGCCTCACAACCTGCACATTCATCAATTATCTGGTCAATGAATGGTGTGGGAAAATTATCTTTTGGATAGGCCTTGATCAAATCACGAAAGTTTGTACATACATGAATCGTGCCCTATTTCTTATTGAATGGCATAGGATTTGACACTCATTGGGTCAAATGGATAGGATAGATAAAACTAGCTTTTAGTAGTTTCTCAACTTCAACCTTAATGGATGCTTCTTTCCTGGGATTAACTGGATGAAGCTTCTGTCGAAAAGGCTTGGCATCTGAATAAGTTGTGATTTCATGTTCGACTATTTTTGGATCAATGCCTGGCATTTCCTCATAAGACCAGGAAAAAACATCGTGAAATTCTTTAAATAGATCTGTGTAGATTTGAATCTCTCTCGGGGAACAGTCAGCTCCAATGAAAACATTCTCCACGATGCCAGGGGTTATGGAGATATTGATCGGTATGGTTTTAGCAATAGTTTCCATATTACCCTCGGCATAAACCATATGTGTAGCTAAGGGATTAATAGGACAAGACCTATCTCCAGTCATAGTCAAGGTGAATTCTCTAGCTTCGATTTTGTTTAACTCTGTGAGGAAGTATGATTTGTGATGGATATTGTCCCAGGGTTTGTCCGAACTAGTCATTGCTTCAATTACTGCATCGTCGAAGGGTAAGACTAAGTCTAACGAATCGATGTCAGCGAGAGAACCTTGAGCCCAAATAGGCTCTAGAATCGGATCTATCTCCTGTGCAGGAGTTGGATCTGTGTCGGCCGAAGCTTGCTAGACTAAAGAGTACGCTACTTCGGCTATGGACAAGGGCATGGACATGGCAAGGTGCCCTGTCCCTTCCATCATGGTCGATGGGGAAGGAAGTATCCATGGATCATTGAAGTAAGTCATGCGAAATGATGAAACTTGGAAAATCACAACCTTATGGTGGTCGAATATGAACTTGACATCACCCTGAGGGGGCGGGTAATTGAAGGTACCCATCAAAGATGGGCACAAACCAACCCCTATGTTGACTATGCCTGGTTGGGGATTATCAATCATCGAGACCACGGATACCCCCAATGAAGGCTCAGGTCTAGAGAAAGACAATTGATCAATGGCCACAATACGGTCCTCATGTGGAAACAACAAGACCTAGAAAACTATAGAAACCACTGCTTGCATGGCGTAAGTCCAACTCCTTCCTAACAAGAGATTGTAGTCGAGGGACACATCAACTACTTCTACCTCGACACACATGGTATTCCCTCTTAACTGCACGAGGAAAGAGGAAATGATACCATGTGGTCGGAACGAACGACCGTCGAAAGCAGTGAGAAGAGTAGGTGACGGAGACAAAATGGGCTGGCCAATGGCATTCTAACATGCCAATGACATAACGCATGTCGAGGTGCCCTCATCAACCACCGTGCAGAAAATATTACGAGTAAAATTTTGTGTGGGGTGAGCCACTACTATCTGAAATGTTATGTGGTAAGGAAGACGAGGTTTTAAGTCAGTTGTATCCAGCATGATTGTACCTGGATTACAAGTCTCAGTAGATCCTAAAGAAGCTAACAAAGATTTCCTCTGGGAAGGGCATATTTGGAGGACCTCCAGAGCAGACATCGCATAAGGGGTTTGAGACAAATTCTCCACCACAGAATAGTTCTAGGCAGCCCTTGCATTTGGGTTGTGAGAAGCTTTTTTGAACACGCCTTTTGGGATGCATGTCATTGTTTCACCCAAAGTCTTCTCGATTTGGAGAGGAAGAGATGGGAGTTCGGCTTCTTTGCCCTTCTCAGAAGTGCTTGGTTTACTGTAGTCATGCACTCTAGTCGATATAAAAGCATCACCCTTCATCATATACACATTCGCGGATGCGGGATTGTTCGAAGAAAAAGAGGGTCCTTGATTGCCCCCTTCCGCGCTTGTAGAGGCTTGGGTTAGGTTTTTCCCATGTTGAAATGGATTGGTTAACACGACAGGCTGTTTTTGTGTCACAAACTTTTGGGCCTCTGCAAGCCGAGGACATTGGTAGGTCGAGTGGTCTTCTGTGCATAGGTTGCATGGATACCTCACCTATGATTTCTCAGTGTTTCCCTTGCCATCATTATTAGTGGGTTTCTTAACCCCCTTACCCTTCTTTCATTTTTTTTTCTTTCCTTCAGGCTGTTGGGTGGCCTTTGGATTTGTCGATTGCACTATGTGTACATCCGACATTTGGGTAGGGGGAGCAGCCAAACCAATAGTTTGGTTGGCCGTTGTGTGTTGTATAGACAATTGCTGCAATTGCTTCGTCAATTGCTCAGCGGGATTTGTTTGTGGTGAACCAAAAATACCATCAGCATGTGGTCCAGCTCTCTGTCTGGTTTTATCAAGTATTGATCATGGCACATCTGGCAAGATCTCGTATAATAAACTGGACTAAGAATAGATTAGCTCAAGCTGTTGAGCTCTCATGATGGCATCTTCTTTGGAAAACACTCTCGACGTCACGATGTCTTTGGATAACTGTGGGACCAAAGACTTAAGGAACCACTCAAGAAGGAATGCTGGTGGGACTAGCACCTTAATTAAACTCTTCCAGTGTCTCCATTCTTGAATGTGATCAGAGATATGGTCCACTTTTTTCTGTGTGAAATTGGCCAGCAATTTTGTGCTAGCATCGTATCTCACAGGTAATTGGAAATGGTTTAGGAAAGCCATTTCCAATTCTCCAAAGGAAGAGTATCTTGAGTAGTCGAGCTCAATGTACCATTTCGCGGCACTCCCAATGAGAGTATGTTGAAACAATCGCAATTGTACGAGGTCATCTTTCAACAAGTTAGACGAGCACCAAATATGGAAGGTGGTCACATGATCTCCTGGATCTTCGTTAGGCTTGGCCTCGAACTTTTGTATGTTCGAAGGAAACTTCATCGGCATAGGGGGCCAACGCGGATCATGACAGATAGGGTCATTCAACAACCTTGTCAAGTCTGGAAAATGCAAGGTTTCCAGGAAAGGTAGTTTGGGTTGTTGGTGATAACCATGGAAAAAGGGACTTGGAGTTTGACTAGCACCAGGTTGCCAGGAAAAGTTCAGTTGTTAGCCTGCGTTTTGGTAAAAACCATGGCCATGACCAGCGTAAAAATTCTTCATGTGAGGAGACATCATTGGTTGATTACCAAAATAGGACGTAGATGGTTGGGCATGCATTACATTCGGAGGAATTTGGGAAGGGTTGCCCCATGCCGATCCTATGGGGATAGACATAGTACCTTGTCCGGGGTTCCATTGAGTGTGAAAAGAATTTCCCTAGATCGAAATTCCCTATGAGGGAACTGATCCTTGCCAAGAATTACAAGGCCCAGATGCGGAAGAAGTTCCTAGGTTTGCCCCCTATGCAGGAATAGTATCCTACATAGGAATAGATTGTCCGTAACTGGGATTACCCCTAGTCGGGAAAGTAGCTGACGAGAAAGAATTGTTACCAAATGCACCGAACAAAGAAAACGGTGTCAAACCTATCGAAATATTATGAGAAGGTGGTCCTTGACTCCCTGCTCCAAATAAACTATGGTGTGTAGGTGGCCCGGTGGATTCCTGGTGGGTGCCACTGAGCGAAGGGGACGAAGGAGGTATATGACCTCCCCCATAAGGGAAAGCGTTAAAAGGAGCTGAAGTTCCCCCCATGTGTCCTTGTAGAGGACCATTAGAGCTCCTTTCTCCCAGACCTAAAGTCTGTAAAGTGGAGTATGAAAGTATAGGATGTTTACCTAAGCTAGGCATCCCGTATGAGAATGGAGGGCCTATCCCACTTGGTGTGAAAGGGGCAGTGGCCGCCGCCATAGATGGGATTGGACCACTGCTCCTGGTACAGGTGGTCGAGACAATGGTGGCTCGGACTAGTGATGGTAGGTTAGGAGGTGGAAAATCCCCTGCGGTGACAACCGTAGTGGGAATTGAAGAATTCCCAGAGGAAGTGACAACATTTGTTTCTATTTCTGCATGTGACATTGTCTGGCACTCGTAAAGGTGAATCGGTACGATGATGGGTGCCGAAAGACCAGTGGTTGGAGTTTTATATGGACCAAGAGCTTTCACTCCAAAGTCTAAAATGGTCGTTTCCTCCGAATGTTGGTCAGGTACAATTTCTTGTGACCTGATCGCTTCAAAAGACCCTTGTTGGTCTAGCTTTCGCCTTAGTGGTGGTGGAGGTGGCTCCAGTGTAACCGGTGATAGGCCCAAAAGCCTTCATGACCAGTAGAGCTCGTGATCCTCCATTGTGTGAGAAGATCAAAGACACCCTAGGGATTTCTATTCATTCAAAAAAAAACACACACTAAAAAGGTCCCTCCAAGATAAAACAAGCAAACACTAAACTAGTTGGAAGAACAGTTACAACAACCAACACTAGAGCAACTTATCGGTTCAAGTGAAACTCAAACATGGAAGGACCCTCTAGGTATACTCTACAAAGCATGGCACGATGTCTATCCTAGGTACCGTGGTACACCCCCACAGTCACCTGTGTGTCTCTCTAAAAATATAGGCAACTAGGTTGCCAACGCGTGAACAATCACCAGACGGGTATAGTCGAAAGTTGGGTAGACCACAATGAGAAGGGTATTGAGCCCAAAAACTATCAAGGGTATTGAAGGTAAGTGGTCTGAAAGAAAACTGAGGACCTCTAACGGATTCAAGACCCACGAAGTTTTGTGGCAAATGCAATCGACGAAATCCCAAGACAAGCCCTCTATATGTGTTCTCCACTATGATTGGTCTAGCTTTGGAGGGGTTATCTCCACTACCTTTTTGTATGCGACCTCGTGTTTAGCCCCTGTTTTAGAGGGGGGTCCCAGATAAATTTCACGATACTGGACTTTGACACTCCCTAACTCAGACTCCAATGTATGATTTAATGGCCTTGAAGAGTTTCCTCTCCAACCTAATTCAAGGCCCTAACCCTAAACTAGCTGGTTGACCATACAAACATAAAAAGTCTAATGAATTTTAGATTTAGCATTAATTTTTATGGCTTCTATTAATTCAAAGGTTATGAAAGTGAAACTAGTGATGTTTGAAAGACGAAATAAAAATAAACAGAAAGTTGGAAACAAAATAACTTCATTTGACTCAAATCTTAAACAACTTTTCAAACTAAAAATTTTCTAAGATCTCTGAACAACAAAATCAAAGCAGGATTTCACTTGACTACGAGCTACTTATGATCTAAGTAAATCGTCAAGAACTTATGAAAGCAAAGACTTTTCCCTGGTTATTAATGCAAAACAACACTATTTAACCAAACAAAGAAATAAAAGTTTTTTTTTTTTATTTGAATGCTCACAAAGAAAAAAGGATAAATATCAACAAGTAAAAACCAAGAAAACTTTTGGCCTAAGCACAAATTGCAAAGAGTCACTTTGAAAATCACACACAAGAAAAATAAAACTGGACTCTCACACTTGTCTAAAAACCCTATAAAAAGGAAATTTTGAGGAAAACTTCTGAATGAAAAAGAAATCTATTGTTGTGATCAAACCTAAGTTACTGACCGCTATGACAGAGACCCAAAAACCTGAGAGGTATAACTCTTGTCAAAGGAAAGGATGTTTGCCTCACCTTCAACAACAATTTTCTCCACAAGCACACTGTTGATAGTTCAACAACAAGCGTGTGCACGTGAGTTGTGTAAAGTCAGAGCACGTGTACACATGTACTGGCCTTATACAGGCCATGTGTATCTCTAAAAATATGAGACAAATGAAAGGCTAAGCAATCCAGCCCAGGCAAAGACTACAAGTACTGAGAACCAAGATATCTTGAAGACTTAGACACTTACTTTAATAGAAAAAAAAACAATTCAAAGAAAACTTCATATAACAAACCATTCTGAGGTGAAACCTAAGCTATAGACTGCAAATAGTAAAGACTAGAAAGATTTCCATAAAACCCCTGAGAAGGACTATTTCTGATAGGGGAGAGGATGACTGCCTCTCTAAAAGAAATTTTTTGGAATCATACACGTGACTGACACTTCCTCAGCTAGCATGTACACGCGGGCTATGAGAAGGTAGGGCGCAGGTACAAACGTGAAGACCTTATACAGGCTACGTGTACCTCTGTGGGTCTCGAAAAAGAAAAAAAATGCAGTCAAGCAAAGAAACAGAGATAACTGGTATGGAAGACCAGAATTTGTGTTAGCTCAGACTTTTGCAGAAACTTTAAAAACAAGGAATGAAACCAGTTTTTAAAAATACCCAAAAATATTCCCAGAAACCCCAGAGCTCCCTAGTATGGTCACCAATTTTGTTGTGGGTGGGGAATCCCTCCTACAGACTAGCACTAAGGGTTTTATCATGCATGCAGAAATGACCTAAAGATTCTTACTTTTTACCATCATCCCATGCCTAGACCCCCATTACTCATATGTAAATACAAGGCTTAAGAGATTAAGTTGATGTACCTTATTCTTTGTGTTTGATGTCGATCCCTTTTCACGCTTGGTTGTTCATTGACTGCAACTCTCCTCCCAATGCTGACCTGCATTCACTAAAGACAAACAAAGAACTCCACATGCATTTGATCTATGAACTAATGGGTTAGAAATTTAATCAATCATACAATCAATATTCCAATAATGACAATCTCATATGGCAGGACGGGAAAAAAAAATTCTTTTATTAACTTCACAATGATACCTTACAATGATAAAGTTGGCTACTTCTCCTCGATCATGGTCCTGGGCTCTTCTTCCACTATCATCCAACTACTTTTCTCTATACTTCTCTTTGCACAAGGATGGCTAAAGGTTGGGACAAAGGGAATTCTCAATCGGGTATAGTTTCTTTACTATGATTCTCCTCCTTTCAAATGGGACCCCTAACCCTTCTTTTATAGGCTAGAAGAAGCTAGGTATTTGGTTGAGTGACCAGCCATGCATGGCCGAAAGGTTTAGTTAACTTACCCAAAGCTATGTGTTCCGTCAACAACTTTCCTTTTTTCCATGATTTTGTAGGTACACGCAGGCTGTCTTGGGTCAGCTAGCGTGTACACGCATGTAGTAATGGAGCAGGGTGCATGGGTATTTATAAAAGGGATTTTTAAGAAAAGTTTTTCAGCAGTGTTTTGGCAAAGAAGGAATCTAAGATGGCTTGATGCCAGGTAAGCATGTTTGGTGCAAATTAGGGTTATAACACCTAGGTTATATGATGAGGTAGAAGGTGTACCTGAACTTGGTTGAGAGGTCAGGCGCATCATGGATATGGGTGAGGGCCCACTCATGGGTGGGGGGGCGCAATAGGGTATGTTTGTTGGTAAGAGGATGGAGCGTAATAAGATGGCCCTCCATATGGTTGTAGATATTGAGGTGCACCATACATAGGTGGTGGTTGGTTGTAATGGCTGTGATTTTTCATGGTACCAATCAACCCATCTACAACGTGGGACATCCCAGGTGTTTCTTGGCCAAATGGTACGGGTTTGGGTGCATCAGGTAACATTGTGTATAATTAATCTGACTAAGCATAGATAAGGTCAAACTATTGGGCCTTGTTGATGGCTTCCTCTTCTGACTGAGGGAAAGTGGATGCTACATATTTGGCAAGTATAGAGACGAGTTATTTAAGAAACCAATTGAGACATTGTTCTTTGGTGGTTTCTTCTTTACACAAACTACGTTGTTGATGCCACTCATGGATGTGGTCGGAAATATGCATAGCTGAGATGTTTTTGCACTCAGAGAGGATTTCTAAGCCAATATCATGATGAACAGATAGTTGAAAAAAGGCCAAAAAGGCTTTGGCCAAGGATTCAAAAGTCATGTGGGACCTTGATTTTTCGTCCACATACCATTTGGCTAATGGACCAGTGAGTGTTCCTTGAAATAACCTTAAGCAGATGGAATCATCCATTATGTTGTTTGAAGAGCACCATAAGTGGAAGGTCATAACATGGTTGGTGAGATCTTCCCACAATTTTCTTTCAAATTTTGAAATATTTGAAGTTAGTTTGGTAGCCATATTGGGCGAAGTGGGATCATGCAAAATGGGATCATTCGTGAGATTGGTTAAATCAAGAATGTTAAGGGATGCCAAGTATGGAATAAGGAGAGTTGGTGGAGGATTAATTCCATCCATCATATGAGTAGGTGGTGGACCTCTCCCTTGAGAGGGATTGAGTGGGGTGGTACTTCTCCTTTGAGAAGTGTTAATGTTTATGCCATTATTATAGTTCTTTGCATTTCAATATATAAGAGAATAATAAGAACAAGATCACTAAGAAATACACATTCACAAGAGACACAACATTTGTCCTGGGAAACCCTCTAGGAGAAGAAAAACCAACAAAAACTTCCTTATCATAAATAGCTTATACAATGTTCAAGATATAACTCAAACCAATACAGATAGTCCTCCCCAAGAGATGCGCCACTCTTCTTCTCCTCTCCCCAACTGGTAATTGCAGCTTGCCTCATAAGAGAAATTAGAAAGTGAGTTGTGTCTTTGAAGTGAGGCGCTAGCCTCTTATTTATATCAGACTGGCATGTGTGAAAGGTCACAACTGGCAGGGCTGACCTCTCACTCTGGGTGGGTAAACCCACCTTTAATTAATTCTGGGTCTTCCATTATAAATGTTGGGGCCGACTTCTTATTCTGCACTTTGTAATTGTCCGATGACCAATCCACGAAAGGGGATTTGGTACTTATACAATTACTGACATGATTAATCCTCAATGGGGATTAATCCAATAACAATAATAATAATAATAATGACATGATTAATCCGCAATGGGGATTTAATCCAATAACAAAATAATAATAAGAATGATCTTCGCAGTTACATTATTTCAACACTCCCCCTTAACAAGAAGGGTATTCTTCATCAACATTAGGCGAGAGAGGTTTGCATCATAAGTGGCATTTGGAGGATAATATCGTCAATATCATCTT
Source organism: Picea engelmannii (assembly GCA_009831015.1). Classification (NCBI taxonomy): domain Eukaryota; kingdom Viridiplantae; phylum Streptophyta; class Pinopsida; order Pinales; family Pinaceae; genus Picea; species Picea engelmannii. Next base: position 63,097 of record ML789406.1, read on the forward strand.
TAACCATTGTCTAGCACATTTACGAGTCATTAGATGTTTTCTTCATCAGTAGCATCATCATTCTCAAAAGAATGCTATCATTATCTGCATCAAATATGTAACAGTAAAATGATACCTCATCACAACACTAGGCTGGCACATCACAATACTACACTAGCTCAATGTCACAACGATTAAGTTGGTAGCTCAGTGTCAGTCACATCTTGCTTTACGTCTAACAACTAGGTCAGACGCAAGTAATATCATCATCTCGCTTTACATCTAACAGCTAGGTTAGAAGCGAGGAATCACAGCGTCATGCTTTATGTCTAACAACTAGGTCAGAAGCATGACTCATCTTGGTTTACGTCTAACAATGAGGTCAGAAGCAAGGAACACATCAACATCTCACTTTACGTCTAACAATGAGGTCAGAAGCGAGGAATCATCTTGCTTTACGTCTAACAACTAGGTCAGAAGCAAGGAAGAAACCATGTTATTCTTTACGTCTAACAACTAGGTCAGAAGCATAACTCATCTTGCTTTACGTCTAACAACGAGGTCAAAAGCAAGGATCACACAAAGTCATTCTTTACATCTAACAACGAGGTCAGAATCATGACTCATCTTGCTTTACATCTAACAACGAGGTCAGAAGCAAGGATCACACGACATCATGCTTTACGTCTAACAATGAGGTCAGAAGCATGACTCATCTTGCTTTACGTCTAATAGCGAGGTCAGAAGCAAGGATCACACGGCGTCATGCTTTACGTCTAACAATAAGGTCAGAAGCATGACTCATCTTGCTTTACGTCTAACAACGAGGTCAGATGCAAGGAATATATGATGTCATGCTTTACGTCTAACAACGAGGTCAAAAGCATGACTCATCTTTCTTTACGTCTAACAATGAGGTCAGAAGAAAGGAATACATCTACTCCCCCTTTCAGGGAAGGTCCTTTCAGACAATACCAAGCTTATCTTGAAAGTGTTCAAACTTTACACGAGATAGAGGCTTAGTCATCACATCAACAACTTGTCCATCCCTGCTAATGTACTGGAGATTCAAGGCTCCTCTCTGTACCATGTCATGGATGAAATGATAGTGGATCTCTATGTGCTTCGACCTGTCGTGGAACACAGGATTCTCTGTCATTTTAATACAAATTTGATTGTCACATAGAATCACGGTTTCTCTCATCTCCAAATCAAATAGGCCCGTCAGCAACTTTCGAAGCCATATAGCTTCGCAACTAGCAAAACATGCGGCAATGTACTATGCTTCCATTGTGCTGAGAGCAATACTATATTGCTTCCTACTTTGCCACAAGATCATAGCTGATCCCAAACTAAAACAACATACGGAAGTGATTTTTCTGTCGGCAACGCTTCCTACCCAATCTGCAACAGTATATCCACTCAATGTGAAGTCATGATCTCCATCATAGTTGAGACCATAATCCATTGTACCTTGAAGTGATTTAAGGTACCTCATCACATGTTTTGCAGCCACTAAATGAACACATATGGGCTCTACCAGAAACTGACTCAAGGTGTTCACTGCAAAACAGATGTCTGGTCCAGTGTTCGTCAAGTACATCAGTGATCCAATAATCTGTCTGAACAGAGTGGCATCTATCAAATCTGACGAAGTATCGACCAACAGCTTCAACTTTTCTTCCATGGGAGTATTCATGGACTCGCATTCTAGCATGTTGAATCTCTTTAAGATTTCGACCATGTACGTCCCCTGGTTAAGGAAGATTCTCTCTAGACTCTGTCATACCTCAAGACCTAAGAAGTAATGCATTAGGCCAAGGTCTTTCATTTCAAATTCAGCGGCAAGTCTCTGTTTACATTCAGTGATGAGATTTTCTTCTCCAGTTAAGAATAAGTCATCCACATATAGTAATAGTATTACTGGTTTATTCTCCATGATCTTGAAGTAGAGATTTGAATCTGCTTTACTTTTGGTAAAGCCCAAGCTCTTCAAGAAACTGTCTATACGGCCATACCAAGCTCTGGGAGCTTGCTTCAATCCGTATAAGGCTTTCTTCAATCGACAGACATGAGACTTCCTGTCTTCAACCTCAAATCCTTGGGGTTTCTCTATATACACTTCCTCTTCAATGACACCATTTAGAAAAGTTGTCTTCACATCCATCTGGTGCAGCTTCCATTTCATCTTGGCAGCAAGAGCTATAATGGTTCTGATCGAAGTGTATCTGGCCACAGGAGTGAATGTCTTTTCATAGTTGATTCCTTCCTTCTGGAAAAAGCCACGAGCGACAAATCTTGCTTTATATTTCTCAATACTTCCATCAAGAGCATGTTTTATCTTGAAGAGCCATTTTGATGATACCACATCCTTACTTTTTGGTCTGGGAACAATTTTCCGTACATCATTCTTTATTATGGATTGGTATTCCTCTATCATGGCATCTGCCCATTTCTTCTTCTAGATGGCCTCTTCAAAACATGTAGGTTCTTCATTAAGTAGATTGCACATCAAAGCCGTGTAACTGGAGAATGGCTTTGGTCTCTTCACTTGTCTTGTGGTTCCTTCTGGAACACCATACTTATCTCCATCTTGAATAAGCTCTCTTGCCCAAGCGGCTTTCTTTTATGGGAGAAGGTCATTTGAGGAGATTCTTGAACTTCTGTCATATCATGATCTTCAGGAGTCTCCTCATCAGGGGAAGCTATGACTTCCCTTATAGGTTCTGCAGCTCTGGGAACTTCCCTCACGGATTCTGTCATCATGGGATTTACAGGTTCCTCTTCATATACCTCTTCAAGCTGGCATCTTCTCGATTTCTTAAGTGAAACTTCTTCATCAAAGGTCACGTCCCTACTGATCTCAATATGGCACTGACCAGGTATGTAGATTCTAAAGGCCTTGGATACCTCACAGTATCCCACAAATATTCCCTTCTTTCCGGAGGGCTCCAACTTGTTTCTTTTCTCTTTTGGTATATGGATAAACACTGGACAACCAAATAATTTGAGATGTCTTACCTCTGGCTTCTTTCTAGTGAACATCTCTTCTGGGGTCTTGAACCCAAGTGCACTATGGGATAGTTTGTTCTACACATAAACAGCTACCATAGCTACTTCTACCCATAAGTACATAGGAAGATCTTGATCGTGAATCATGGTCTTCACAGCTTCCATAATCGTTATGTTCTTCCTTTCAGCTACACCGTTTTGTTGGGGATTATAGGGAGTAGTTAGTTCCCTCTTGATCCCGAAATCTCTGCAGAAGCTTACAAACTCCTTTGAGGTATATTCTCTTCCATTATCTGACTTGAGTATCTTAATCTTTCTTTTGGAAAGATTCTCTATCAAGGCTTTGAATTCCTCGAATTTACTGAATACTTCATCTTTAGATTTTAAGAAATATATCCAAGTCTTACAAGAATAATAATCAATAAATGATACATAGTATACATACCTGCTAATGGAGGATGATGGCATTGGGCCACACACGTCAGAATGGATGAGTTCCAATGCTCCTTCTTCTTTGTTGTCCCTTTTTGGAAAGGGGTTCTTGATGTTCTTCCCTTGCGCACATCCATTGTGTATGCCTTCTTGATCAACCTTGAGTTTTGGTAAACCTGTGACAGCTTTGCATATGTAAGGTAGCACCTTGTAGTTGATGTGGGCCAATCTTCTATGCCAAATTTCACATGAATTTTCAATGGCATGGGTCATAGCAGTTTCTGGGTGACCCTTCAGCTTATATAAACCATTTTCTTCACTTCCGATGACGATTGCTTCATTTAAGGTTTCTCCCTTAGCCCACATAAGAACTTGTCCATCTATGAAGGCAACTCTATAGCCTTTCTTTTCTAAAGCTGATATGGAGAGTAAGTTCTTCTTTAGGCCCGGTACATAGAGTACGTCCTTCATAGTTATTGAGTTTTCTGAATCTAGCTTGTAGTTTGATTCTCCTATTCCCTTGATGGGATATTGATAATCATCTCCAAGAGT
>ML789406.1:76552-86885 GCA_009831015.1 Picea engelmannii
TTCATTGTGATAACACAAGTGCCATTAGTGTGTCTAAAAATCCTGTCCTCCACTCCAAGACAAAACATATTCCCATAAAATATCATTTTCTAAGAGAGCAGGTCACCAATCAGATTGTTCAGGTCCATTACATTCCCACTACAAAACAAATTGCAAACATCTTTACTAAGCCCCTCGCCAAGACACCGTTTGAATATCTCGGACAGAAGCTGGGTGTCATTTCATTTCATACCTAAAAGAGTCCATCTTGTTAGGGGGAGATTTGTATTGTTTGATTATCTAATGCCTCCTAAATTTACTACAATAGCTGAGGGGGAGCATGTCTCTTCTTTGACATTGGTGTCAAAGGGGGAGAAAATAATTCAGGTGCCTTAGTTGCCATCAATGCCAAAGGGGGAGATTGTTGGAAAATGTTTAACAGATAGCGTATGCTTGTCATTGATGGCAAGTACAACAGTGAATATGGCAGGATCAGAATGTGCATCGATGGACAAACAGGAACAACGTAGGCTCAGGAGGAATTAGTGCAGAGTCAAAATTCTTCCAAGTAAGAAGGATGTGTAAACTTGGAGGGGAAGCGTCGCTGATCGTTAGATCTAAGCGAACTTGGAAGCTCGTGAGTGGAAGAGCCGAGGATTTGGTGTTCAAAGTCGTGAGGCATGAGGATGTGAGGCGACGAAGTGGTGAGAAGATCAGGACTTTCCATCTGGGAAGGACGCGTGGCAGAGATCGGAGAGATCTCGCGAACTCGGGGGTTCGCAGGATAAAGGCCCAAGTATTGGGTGTTCAAATTCGCAAGGCGCGAGGACGCGAGGCGACAAAGTAGTGAGAGATTTATAGCCGTCCATATGGGGGGAAAAGTGGCGAGAGATCGAGAGATCTCGCAAACTCAGGAGTTCACAGGTTGAGAATCCAAACATTGGGTACTCCAAGTCGCGAGGTCGCGAGGTAGTGAGAGAAGGACAACCGTCGGATCCAGATCACAGGAGGACCGTTGGATCTGCGTGGGGGATCACACGTGGCAAGAGATCGTCATCTCGCTGACTGGAAAGTCAAAGGAACAGCGAGATGTGAGATCACGATTTAATCAAGGATCGTTGGATCAAGAGGACGCGTGGCGAAAGATCAGAGCACCATAAGCTTCATCTCGGAGTTTCGCGACTCGCGACTTGGAAAGGCAAGAAACATAACCACCAAACTCGCGAGATGTGAGATCACGCTAAGATCCTGACTGTCAATACACAAAAAGACGTGGACCATTGATCTGAGCTCCATCTCGGAGCCACGCCTATCACGACTTGGAGTGACAAGAACCTCCATCACAGGAATCACGAGATGCAAGATTGCGAGAAGATCAGGACCGTCGGATTACCAAGAACGTGGATCGTTGATCTGAGCTCTATCTCAGAGCTTCACCCATCGTGACTGGGAGTGACGAGAATCTCCATCGAAGGAACAACGAGATGTGAGATCACGATGAGATCAGGACCATTGATTCATCAAGATCATGAACCGTCGATCAGGGTTGATGAAGATTATAAGTTTGCAGCGAAAGTGCGAAACGGGTAAATAACGACAATACCCTTCAGAATTAATCCAACGGTGCAGGTGAATTTGAGCAAGATCGGAGGGCTACTATTGCACGACACAGTGAAACTTCTAGTAATGATTGTTGGGTTCTACCAGAGGATGCGAAGAGACTTCGGTGTGATTTCCAGAGGAGCAGAAGAGTCACATGAAATTTGCCAGTGGAATGAAGACGACTCGTGGAGGTGATTGACAACTGGATGGGATTGAGGCCATAACTGAAACAGAGAAGGTGAGCTTGACTGTCACAGAGAAGATGAAGAGTCTCAACTGCCAGAGAGGCTGAGGAATATTAGCATAACAACCAGTGATACTGAACACGCAGGGCGAACCACCAGAGAAGCTGAAGAGTCACGATGATGATCAGATAGAGCACTCGAGAGGTGGAGGATAATGACGGAGAGTATGCATGTAGAGGCATGGAAAACATTGCATGCACAAGGTGCACAGAAGCTATAAATAAATGGTACAGAGAAGAGATGTGGTGGCTGTTGTTGTTCGAGTGGTGTTGTTTTGTTGATGTGGAAAGTGATTCATGCGTGTAGAAGGAAGATTGTGCAGCAGTTGAATTGGGCTGAAGAGGAAATGTGCAGTGAATGGACATGGTGCATAGAGGATAAATTGCAGAAGAACAGACAGTGAAAATGAGATGTGCAGAAAGGAAGTATGGCAGAAAGAGCAACGAGATGCAGCAGAACAGTGATAAGTCGGGTAAGCCATTGTTGAACATTATATCACTGTAGTAAGTTTCAGATTCAAATATTTATATTTTAGGGTGGTTGGGAGGTTCTAGGGAGGACTGTTGTCCTCAGAGGTTCAAGTGGGTGCTTGAACACAGGGATTTGGTGCTTCCTACTAGTTGATGCTAGAGAAACACAGGGAGTTGGTGCTTCCTTCTAGTTGGTGCTAGAGAAACCAGGGAGTTGGTGCTTCCTTCTAGTTGGTGCTAGAGGAAACAGAGAGTTGGTGCTCTCAGCAAGTTGCAGCTTGCTAAACAGAGGTTGTATCCTCATTATGAGTTGGTGCTCATATGTATGATAATGTAAAGAATGTAATTATTACTTATCATATAAAGAAAAAGAGGTTTTTACCCTGTATGGGTTTCCTTGGAAAATATATGTCTCTGTGTTTCTCATATATGTGACTGATGTTGAATGTGCCTGTGTTTATTTCTCTGCATTATTATGATCATCATTCAGTGTTTATGCAAAGAGTTTTAAAATAATCATAATTGTTTAAGCTCAGTAACAATTGATTCACCCCCCCCCCCTCAGTTGTCCAACAAACCCACCTTTAATTAATTATGGGTCTTCCATTATAACTGTTGGGGTCGACTTCTTATTCTTCACTTTGTAATTGTCCAATGACCAATCCACAAAATGGGATTTGGTCCTTATACAATTACTGACATGATTAATCCTCAATGGGGATTTAATCCAATAACAAAATAATAGTAAGAATTCTCTTCGCAGTTACATTATTTCAACAAGAAGAATTTTTTCCCCCACCTCTTTGTGAAGGAGAACTAGTGTATGGATGGCCTTGGTAATTGGACCCAAGCAAAGTGTAACCAAGTAAATTTGATCCCAAAATAGTGTCACTCACGGGGGTGTGAGATGGTTGAGTCAGTGAGTTGGCAAGACTAGGGACTCCTAGAATACGAGGGAGATTTTGCAAGCATCCGGAACAACGAGGATTATGTGGGTCCCCTATGATGTTCGACTAGCAAAGTGAATGTGTGCAAATGGTGATGAGAGAAATAAATGAACCAGAGCTTTGTATAATTTGTACACTGACAAATACAACTCAGAATTGCATGTAATCAAATGAGAATCATACATATATCAACTGTAAATAAGAAAACATGTGGGTAGGTTGTTTTTGTCCACGTGGGGGAACAAATAAAATAAAATTATCATGTCCTAAAAGATGTATCGTCCTTCCTCTCAAATAGCACTGGACCTTCCAAGAGCACTCATCAGTGGGGTCTGAAGCCACCGAAAGAGGAACTAATAAAGGATGAAATAATCTGTTATAATGAGGGGTAGAGGGTGCATATCTCGAAAGAGCTCGAAATATTCCCCAATAGCCACACAAAATATGATCAAGGCTCAATTGCAACCCACAATTTCCACCTAGGTATATTTCCTAAATTTTGGTCACTAGGTACCTCAGTCAAAGTGCATCATTTAGATTTTCGGCCTAAGAAATGGTTCACGGGTTGGATCCCTTTGAAGAGTTGGGTGACTCAATGGGGGATTCACAGAACAACTAGACCTCGGCCTTCAACCCTTCATGGGTATCTCCCTACCTTATGGTGTAGGAACACTTGACTTAGAGGACTTGAAAGTTGCCTATTTGTCAACTTCTAATGTTTTGAAAATATGAGAACAAGATAACGAGGGGTTATTTGGATGCCTACCCCCAAGATCCTACCTAAACTAAAAAAATTCTTTTGGCACCTTCTGTGGAGGAAAACTTAGTGATTTTTTAGAAAAAATTTAGATGTGGTGGGATGAGAGAGTGGGGGTGTGAACCAATCTCATTTGAATTAAGTGGGTGTGGAGAATTTCCAAAAAGAAGTAGTAGGACGTTTCAGAATTATTTGGAGAAAACCTACTTCAACCTCCACAATTCAAAATGGAAATTATGTGAGTGAGGAGTGACTTTGTGTGTGAGCAAGTGAAAAAAAAAGGCGTGCCCAATTTTTAATAAGTTAGGTGTGAGATTGAAACATGTGGAATTCATGTGGTCCTTACAAATATTTGTTACCTAGCTTACTAAGTATCATTGGTACAACCTTGCAGAATTTTAAAATCCCTAAAGAACTAGCATGTGGACATATGGGTCCTTACAAATCCTTTAAACTCCCTAAATGTGGCTTACAATAAGAAATCTTTGAAAAACTATCCTAGATTGCAAGCATTTGGGTATGTATGGGCCCGTTACTTTGATCTTTAAACTTCCTTAGTGATGTAATCTAGGAAATGAATTTCAAGAAACTATCATAAGTTTGCAACATGTGGGCATGTATGGGCCCTTACAACTTTAATATGATTTCAAAAAAGAAACTACGAGGATTCCTAGAGGGACTTTTGTCCTCTCCTAAATATTTTTGTTAAGAGAGATGAAATGTCCCTTTAACCATCTTTCTGATTCTGAAGATTGCCCTAGGATGCGAGAGAAGATCATACTCAATGATCAAATTTAATCCATGGTCCCAATGTAAGTGTTTTTATATGTGATAGCAATAATCTCAACTTAAATTTTACAAACCAAACAAGTCATCCATGTGGAAACCAAAGAAAAAGAGGAGAATAGTTGGTTCTTTTTACCCCCTAAGTGCATATGTTTAGCTAACCTTTCATATGGGAAAGGAGTCTAAGTGGAGTGCATGTGCATTACAAATTGTATGAAAGAAAAAATCTAAACTAGGGGCCTTCAAATCGTCACAAAACCCTTACAATTTTGAAAAATTGGATATGTGCACGGGTTACAATTCTAACAGGTGTGTAGAGGGCGCACAGTGCACAAAATGTGCAGAGAAAAGAATCATGTGGGGTGCACAGTGTGCTGAGTGAGTGTCTGTGGGTAGGAAAATCTACGCACTTTCTGATACACGTTGGGGGGGGGGGGATTTTGGAGTGAAATTCTCCTCCTCCAACTCAGAATTTTTCCTTTGACGGGTAAGTCTAGGTCGGTTTTGGTACCTGCAAGACAAATTGATTAAAAGAAGTGCTCTCTAATCCCAAATAGGGTGGAATTTGATACCTTCTCCCCAGTATGGTCACCAATATGTTGTGCTTGTTTTGTCACTTGGGTGAGAAAAAAAAACAACACTTGCATGCCTAGTTGGGCCTGCTAGACAAGAAAAAAATTTGTGAGTAGGTTAAACAAGACAAACACATGTAATAAACAAAGAAACAAACTAAAACAACTAAGAAATAAAAGTTAGAATGCATGAGAAACTTAGAACCATAAACAATCAACCAATGACCAAGATAATGCTACCAATGGACCAATAGATTAGTAGGCAAAACACCGTAGATAAAAATGAGGACTTATGAGTCCCCTCTTCCTCCTTGGGAGGGATCTTGAGTTCCCTAATGGAGAGATCTTTTAAAATGGAAGAAAAATAGCAAATGGTGAATATAATCAATGCCTATTCCCTTAAGAGGTGAGTGGAATGGCATATTGCAATGATGCTTGAATACTCCAAGGAGAAAAGAGGATTCTCAAGGGAGAATTGAGGCAGCATAACAATACTATGAAGACTTTGGTTTCTTAGTGCACCCATGGATATTATTTATAGCATTTCTTCAAGGAAAAAGGTAATTGGTTCTTTGTGTGAACAAGGGGACTTTTAGGGAACCCTTTGGTGCTTGACCAACCCCCCATTTGGATTTCTCTCATATATGGAGGTCAAATCAGGTTGGGAGATGGTCCATAAGTGGTTGGGGGGGCAACAAGAACCATAAATGCACCGTTCATGGGAGTGCACATATTTTCTCATACGCATTTGCACATTTGGTGCACTGTGCGCTATGAGAGCTTTGCTAGCCAATGCACTGTGCATACGCTTCCTTTGGTGAATTTGCACATGTCAATTTTTGCCCAATTGTATAGTTTTTTTCCTTTTGAAATGTATTTTAGTGTTGCAGTTGAACTAATTGTTGTTGGCATTGTTGTGTTTATGTAACCATTTGCATGCAATGTTGTGGATGATATTTCAGTGATAACAATGCTCATAGGGGTGAAGAAGTGGGATTGAAACCAATGAAATGAATTGCACCTAATGCAATGAGTGCTAAGTGGATTATTCAAATCATGAGAATTATTGGTCACTTGTGACTAATACTCATGGATATGGGTCATAGATTAATGACTTACTCTACACAGTTAATCCCAAAAATGATATCTAATATGTTTCACTATGGAAGCCACTCTATCATTAAATAATAAGAGTGAAGGGAGCTCTAACAAGATAGTTCATAAGGAACAATACTTGCTAAGGTTTTTAAAATGGGGTAGCAAGCTAAGTGGGTTTTATTGTGGGGAAAAATCCACAGTAAAGCGTTCTTGATCTAGAGGCATCTTGGGATGGGTGACCACCTGGGAAGTCCTGGTTACCAAATGCAATCCCCAGAAGTGATGATTGATGCTATGCAATTAATTTTTCTTGTTTCAATCCCATGTCTTCACCCCTGTGATCATCACCCGATGAAATGAGTTCTTAGTGGACTATTCAAATCATGAGAATTATTGATCAGTTGTGACTAATACTCATGGATATCGGTGATAGATTAATGAATTACTCTACGCAGTTAATCCCAAAAATGATATATAAATATTGGAGTAATTAATCTGTATATAGCCCAAATACCCATGTGGCGAGAACTTCCCATTGATACTACCTTTTGTTTTAGCCTAGTGAGTTTCAAAAATAATTTGTTTTCCGTGATTCCCTAGAATCTCTTAAAAAAAAAAAAATTAAAGAATGGAAGTTGTACGAGTGATTTTATTTCTTCCACCACATATACCATTTGCATGCTTCACTTTCTAGATGCATGGAACATATTTTACTTTTTCATGATGTGTTCTAATTATATATATATTGAAATACTCTTTAGCCTTGTCAAACCATGCCACACATTGATTTTCGCTTCCATTGTATTTTGAAAATTCTATTTTGGCCCTGGGTGGGTATATCATGAAGGGTTGATATTGGGGGCCTCCTGATGGATTATAGGGAGGTGGAAGTGGTGTAGGTGGTGGTGATGAAGATATATATGACCTTGAAGTACTCCCTTGCTTATTGTGATGTCGAGAACCTTGATTTTTTAATAGTTTTACGAGCTTGCAATGTTTTTTATCCTAATCTTGCTTCATGATGTCTATGTTTTTTTTTCATTTTGATATTGTATTTTTCCATATTTTCATATTTAATAATTTGTGTTATCTCTTATTGTTACAGATTATTTTAGTCACCTTGGTGATGTTTCTACAACATGTGTTTAGGCTTCTGAAATAACCTTTATTCATGAGAAAAGTGACCAGCTCCCTCTTCTACAAAACTTGTTTTTAAGGCCGTCACCAGCCAACCATAAGGTACAGTGCGTAAATGCATGATTTTCATAGGCTGTCATGAAAATTCTTGCGATGTTTCCAAAGGCTGCACTATAGACAGGGTGTGACAGCATTGGAAGACTGAGAAAAGGTCGAAATGAAAGTTCTAGAAGGGATCTTCTAGAATATGAGGTGGAATTCATATGGTTGGGATCCTACTCACTTCCTTGATTTGGTGGGATCATCTTAATCTCTTTCACCATCTCTCTTTCTCCTATATAATGATGGATTTCTCATGGAAAAGGTTAAGCAAGTAGAAAGAAAGATCAAGCAAGGAATTAATGAAGGAATAGGCCAAGAATTGTGTGAGGGATTCTATCTCTATTGATGCTTGAAGTCTTCATATGTCCATCAAGTTATTGTGGATCCTCTTCATGCAAGTTTGGAGCAAGTGTGTGTGTTGGTGCAAAGAGCCACCGAAAGGGAACCTTGCAACATCAAGGTTGTTTGGTTTTATCTTCCACTTTTACTTAATATACTACAATGGCATGTCTCTTTCCCATACAGGGATGATTTTAAGGATGGAAATTTATTTTAAAATGTAGAAACCTTGGCGAATCTTACCAATCCTTCATATGCCAACTATAAATGATTGGCGATATTTTTGTAAAAATATTCAAATTTCTAAGGATTTTATATAGTTTTTATAAAATTTTGGTGATTTTTAAGGTAAAATAATTTTATCCTATAGAATTTGGGCGAATCATTTTTAAAATAGCGAATCTCGTTTTTGGAAAAATCATGGAAAATTAGCCCATGAGCGAAATTTAGCCCCTAAAATCATCCCTATGAATCCCATAAAATCATTCTCATTTTATTGCATGACTCCTTGATCACATGTGTAAGTTTTCATTGAATATAATATTGTTGATTTCACTTTGGTTGGTTTGTCTTTCATTGCAGATCCAATATCACAAGAGAACTGGAGCGGAGTAAGGACAACAAAGACGTAAGGAAGCAATATTCAAAGGTATGTCATTCATCTCTCGTTTGATAGTAAATTCAATGATTAAAGCTTAGGGAAAGCGTCATGTCCTGTCTTTTTTTGTTCTAGATCCATGTGGATCTAGGGAGATTAGTTTATGTCCACATTCACCGATTTATCCAATAACAAAATTGGTGACTCCACCGGGGATATGACTTGTTTTTGTTTTTTGTTGTCCATTTTCCTTTAGCCTACCTCCTTTCATTTTAAACTAGTCTCTGATTATGCGGGGGATCCATCCAGACTCTCTGGATCTTGAAGTTCTTTTAGACTGTTTTCCCTTTTTCCAATTTTCCTTTGTTTACAGGAATTTATGCATTATATCCCATATTGAGCATGCAAAAACCTTAGATAGATGCACCCTGACTGTTTAGACCAGTGCGGAATCTTAGCATCCTACCCATATATAGCCTGTGGAAACATCAAGTCGCCACATTGTACCTTACTGTTGGGTTACGACGTCTCCTGTAGAATTTTTGGATTGGGTCTTTTTGTCTTCTTAGACCCAATTTTTCTTTGATCACCTGGGAATAAATTTTAGTTCCAGCATTTGACTATTTTTCCGAGTGTAAGAGTTGTTGTTGCTTGGTTTTCAGGGATTGAAAACCCTTCTTCTTCATTTTACAAGTTTTTACCTATTTCTTTTTCTCAACAAGGACATAATCTCTGGATTTAAATCTAAGTGCTTGATTGATAAAAGTCTTTGATTTGATTTAAAGTTTTGGATTGTTTTACATTTTCTGGATTGCTTGTTGATTGGAAAATTATTTTCGTTTGCATTTAGCGAAATACTTTCTCATCATCTTCATTTTTATCTTCATTGAAAGTTTGATTTGGGTATTTGTTGAGTGTATCTATTTTCTTTGATTATTTTTCCTTTCTTCATTATATCCCTGACTTGGTTTTGGAAAGGAAGAATTAAAGTTATTTATTCTTTTTAAGTAATCATTCATAAGAAAAAAATTGCATTCCAAATTTTTTGTTTTGCAAGATAACAAATTGGAAAATTTCATTGCTTATGATTGTTTGAAATCGTGTTCATTCAAGAAAAAGAAATTATATTTCGTAGCTTTCGAGTTTTCTGAAGAAATAGTTTCTCCCTATTGTAATTAGAGTTCAACGAAATGAAACATTGCATCAATCATCTCTTCTTGCATATTATTGGGTGAGGGTCTCATACAACATGAGTTTCATCTCCATCTCCCTCTTGCGTAAACATCCTCTAAAATACTACATAATTTTAAAATTTATTAGTAACTTTTATTTTCTAGAAACTCTTTTACACCAACTTTAGCTAGGTTGACGCTTTGGAATAGGTTGTGAGGCACACTCTCCAAAGCATAAAAAAAACAGTAGCATCTTGTGACAGGGAGTGCTCAAATCCACTTGCAACATTTTGTCTTGGGAAGCCCTTCTCACACAAGGGTCAAACATGAGGTCACATTAAGGCTGGTAGAGTTACTCACCCTGCTTTGTTGGTCTTGGTGTATAGTGTGGTATACCTAGGAAGGTAATATGGGGTACCTAGGGAGGTACCCAATGGGAATGTAGTTATGTGTTATTAGTGGAAGTCATTTAATATATGGGAATGTGGTCATTCAATGTAAGGTGGACTAGGTCCACTATATTAATAAA
>ML789406.1:88872-126226 GCA_009831015.1 Picea engelmannii
AAACATGTGAAGGGGGATGGAATGTAGTATACCTAGGGAGGTAATATGGGGTACCTAGGGAGGTACCCAATGGGAATGTAGTTATGTGTTATTAGTGGAAGTCATTTAATATATGGGAATGCGGTCATTCAATGTAAGGTGGAGTAGGTCCACTATATTAATAAAAACCCACTATGGTAGTTGAATGTAATAAATGTGAGAAGGCTCTCTAGAAGGTTCCTAGGAGATAGGGAGAGCTATATAAAGAAGTTTAGGCAATGTAATGAAACATAGTGAAGAATATTGTGATTGTACAAGCAATGATTGCTTGAGGAGTTTTATCCTTCCATAAGGATTAATATATGGTGTTACCCTACCTCAAGGGTTTTCTCTATTTCTTGTGTTCATGTTATGGTGAATGGTTTATGGTTTATTCTTGGTATTATTTGAAGTATATTTGCAGGGAGATACCCAATATTACCTCCCTAGGTATACTACATATAGATTGTACGTATTATGGGGGTTACTTGAAAGTATATCCACAATTATGAGTAGAAGCCTTTCGATTTGATTTCAGGCTAGATACCCTACCCTTGGGCGTGGATCAGGCTATCGATTGTTTCCTCAGGAATCATTGTTGTTCTTGGTAACATTAGTATCCTATCTCTTTAGGGTCTTACACGAAGTGACTGTGGAGGGGAAAGTCTTCACGGTACCTGGAATCGATGTTGGCCAGACTCATTTGGGCTCCTTGGAGGGTATACCCATGATTATGTGTGGGAGCTTGCACTAGGGTGTAAGTCCGTTAAGCAAATCGTCAATGTAAATTTTCCACCTAATCTATCCTAGCCCCTTCTTGTCTTGACTTCACGACGTTGGATTTCATCACCAACTAGTGACTTCGACATAGGAAGGTTTGCTTTATTGGTTTTATTTCTAGATTTTGTTAGCGAATGTTGTTTGTTTCTGTAGTTGGCCATAGATTTTTTTTGTAAAATATTTGGTTCGGCCAACATCGACCCTCCACCCTGTTCACGTAGGATGCAAGGGATACCCCCAGAAGATCCAGAAGGTTATCTCCCTTTTCCTCCTAATTCACCGGAGGGCTCTCCCAAGTGGAGAGCATTCCAGGACACCGTAGCCTCACACGTGGAAAGTTCTGGCTCTTTAGAAAAATTTTGAATTATTTCCTATTCTCTAGAGGATTTCCAAATTCCTCCTGGATATGAGAGATGCATTCTTTAGATGAATTCATCAGGAGAACTTGTTGTTGAGACTTATGTAATACCGAATGAACCCCATACGGACCCTGGAGTTGAGAATCCCCTTTGGTCTACTGACATATTTAGAACCCCACCTCATACGGTGCAGGACCTTTACGACAACTTGGGGGTGGGTCCTGATACACCCGTCATCTCACAACTGCCCGAAATGTCTGTTACCTACATGATCCCTTTAGACCACTTTGCTTGTACAGCTAGCAATATCACCGTCATTCCAGACACATAGTCAGTTGGTCCTAGCTCGACTTTTTCTCTCTAGATGGCCCATTCTACTATGGTCCCATAAGTTACGACTATTCCTACCAGGAATGTGGTGGTCAACCAATATCCCATTGGCACACCACTCTCATCTATACCTATCCCATCGCTTCCTCCTGGGTATCACGCTTTGAATACTTCCACCGTCGTCCCTACCCAGGTTCCATCTGAAGTTTTTGGATTTTTTTTTCCACCTGGGTACAATGTTGTTGTCGGTTTTCTTCCTACACCTTCCCAGGTCCTCTCTGGAGGGCCTTATCCACCTTTTCTTGGGAAATCTCACCCTAGTGGCTCCAATCCAATTGGAATCACCCGTCATCTGTTCACTTCTGGTTACCAGATTCCCATTGGAGGGAAATATCACATTGGGGGGCAACCTTCCCTTGGAGGACAACCTTAGGTTGGACTCTATAACCCATTATATGGACAAAACACATCGGGATCACTATCCCAAATTTGGAACCTACTTTCCCAAGGAAATCCACAATCATCTGGGGGGAAACAACCTCAAGTCAACTCTTTTGTACCCCCTCAATTTGGCTAGTCGTATCCTGGTTCTTTGAATCCTACTTGGTGTCTGAATGCTCAGTCTAGTGTCCCTTTTCAAGGGAACATTTCCAACCAACCCAACCTTATGGGCTATATGCCTCCAAATCCTCCATGGCATAATCTGTCAGGAATCTCCACTTACATGAAAACTTCTTACGGTCCTATTGGTATACCAACGAGACTTCCTCCCCAAAGTCACTAGTATCCTCACATGAATACATAGTGACCTTTTCTAGCCACTTTGGATTTACCCGAATTGTCTAGAATATTGAATGATCCTATCTTACATTATCCCCTTTGGCTCGCCATACCAGCCAAATTACCGTCTGATATTCCCAAGTTTGATGGTTGACCAAGAGAAGACCCAAAAAATCATGTTATGACTTTCCACCTTTGGTGTTCGTCCAACTCTTTGATCGACGACTCCATTCGGTTACGACTCTTTCAACAAACTCTCACGGGTTCAACCACAAAGTGGTACATAGAATTACCACGAGGTTTCTTTAATGACTTCAACACCCTTTCCATGGATTTTCTCACACATTACCAACTACCAATCCGCTACGAGAAAAGAGCCAAGATTTTGAGTTTGTTTGAGCAATCCTCTTCTACTCACTTTTATGATCACATCCATGAGTGGAGATGAAAAATACACTTGATAAAACTCAACCTTCCTGATCAGTTATTGGCTGAATGGTTCACCAAATAATTAGTCAATAAAATATATCGTGATATTTCCATGGGTGGAGTTGTCACTGAAGAGAAGATGATTATTCATGCTCAGTACCTAGATCTCGTTTATTCACAAATAGACACTCTTTATGAATTTCTCACTGATGCTCCTTTCCCTTCTACCACAACTACCTAAACAACCCCAACAAATTCTCATGTTGCTAATGGTGTGATTGGCACCTTCCATGCCGACGCTAAATCGACGTCAGGTACCCACACCAATCCCAAATCTACTACTTCTAATGTTCAAATTGATCTGACTCCTACTCCTTCCACCGAAAAAACTTCTAAGGTTAATTCAGTTCAATCTACCCCTTCTGGAAAAAAAAAATCTAAAAAAGGAAAGGGTAAGAACACGGAGGATAGAAATAATAAACCGCAATCAGAAAAATCCAAAACACAGCCTGCTGATGATAGGGATAAGCGTAAACCTTGATATCCTTTCCTTATCTTTGGCGATGATCACTACACGAAATATTGTCCAAGACGTGTTGAGGTCACTAAGTTCCTTCAAGGGACCAGAAAGCCTCCCACACCTTTCATTTTGTCACAACCTTTCCCTTCTCAATAGCAATCCCAATTGGTCATTCATGACCAACCCTCTCCTTCCACCACTTCGTATGTCCTTATGTGTACTGGTAATTCTACTAATAATGACGTTGCAATCACCACTCGGGCCAAAGATTATTCTCCTTCAAAGGAGAAAGTTGACGATTTACCACCTTAATTGGTTCAACCGCCTCCCTCAACTTCACCGCCCAACAGTCCTCTTCATATCGAATGACCGAGTCTCGATATAGTTCTTCTCCCTCCTCCAAAGGGCGTTGTTCGAAAGTCTGCCTTTAATCCTCATGCACGTGCTTCTCAAAACTACATTATTGTAAAAGATCTTGTGCAAGTACCCTCTGTGATGTCAGCTCTCGAAGTCCTTCAAATTTGTCCCTCTCAATGGAAGGCACTGTTAAAGGAAATTGGTGGAATTGATCCCACAGATACGAATTTGATAATATTTGACTTGGAAGACCACATTCCAAGGCTACCTCCTCAGTTAGCGTTTCAGATTCAAGTTGTTGTTGAGAACAAGAATATCTGTAGAACCATTATTGACGAGGGTTCCTCGACATATGTTATGTCGATTACTTTTTGGAGAGCCATTGGCTCTCCCCCCTCATTGAATCACACAATACACTTAAGGCTTTCAATGGTTCTAGTTTTAAACCCTACGATGTTCTTCCCTCATTATCTATTACATTGGAAGGAAAATTGGTCAATGTTGAGGTCGAGGTATTTGATGCGCCTCTTGACTATAACCTCTTGCTTGGTCGTAGATGTATTGATTCCATGTGTGTCATCGTGTCTACCCTTTTCCGCATGTTACGTTTCCCACATCAAGGAAAATTCATTACGGTTGACCAACTATCCTTTTTCAATTCTGATTCTTGTACTAGCAACATACCCTTTATCTTGAAGACACCCCCTGGGTACGAGAGTGTCGGTGTGGGTCTTCTAAATATTCCACATTAATGGGTACCTTCCCAATACCACCACTCGATGTTCCACCTCATTTTGTCTCCTCAATCAACATGATTTCCACCTCCGTTCGTGAAACCCTCGTGTCTCATGACCCATGGATAGTACACGATCTTGGTGATTATTCGCAATGGCGAACAAATTCCTTTAAGTCCATTTGTATCTTCTTATCAATCCATTCAATCGACAACCCATTATAAACCCTCTCTCTGTGATTCATCTCCCAATCTGTTTGATGTGATTTTTCCTACTGACGAGATGATCATGTCAGTCATGTCCATGGAAGACACCCCATGGGATGATGGACATCATCATTCCATTCTCTTCCTAGAACAACAAAAAATAGAGAGTTACCAATGGATTTTGACTCCGTAAATCGTTGTTCTCATTTTATCTATTCCTGAGTCATCCCATGACATTCTGTATGAAGGGAACCTGAGTAATATCTCAGCCATCATTCCTCTTGACATATGCATTAAAACTGGAGTCGTAAAAAATGTTCACGTCAAAGCCTCATGTTCCATTGATGAGGTCATCACTTATAAAGCCATTTTTCAAGAATTTTGTGACATTTTCTCTTGGAGCTATGAAGAGATGCTAGGTATTGACCCTGATATCATTGTGCATGAAATTAATACCTACCCGGACGCTAAACCTATCTGAAAAATACTTCACCCAGTCCACCCTCGTAAATCCGCCGCTATCAAGCTCGAAGTTGAAAAACTTTTTAAGGCTAGCTTTATCCACCCTGTGGCTTTAACCGATTGGGTCTCCAATCTAGTTTCGGTCAATACGAAACAAGGCACGATCCGTGTATGTGTAGATTATAGGGATATCAATAAATCTTATCCTAAGGACAATTATCCAACCCCCTTCATTGACCAGATCATCGACAATTCCACCATGAGCGAAATATTCTCCTTAATGGATGGTTTCTCCGACTATAATGAGATTAATATTTTTCCCGCGGATTAGCACAAGAGTGATTTCATTTGTCCTTGGGGTACTTTTGCCTACCAGAAACTACCTTTTGGTTTGAATAACGCTGGTGCAACCTTTCAACGCGCCATGTCTTTTGACTTTCACGATATCAAGCACATCATACAACCGTATCTCGATGATATACTGGCACATTCCATGTGCCGCCAAGATCACCCAGCCCATCTTCGAGCCATTTTCCTTCATTGTCGTTACTATCGTATACGTTTGAACCCACACAAATGTGTTTTTTGTGTGGAATCTGGCCGAATTATGGGTTTTATTGTGTCACTTCATGGAATTAGGGTAGACACTTTGAAGGTTGAGGCTATCCTCAATCTACCTCCTCCTTCCACACTATGTCAGCTTCAAATTTTGCAAGGGAAGGAAAATTTTTTGCATCGATTCATTCCCAATTATGCCGAGTTAACATAGGGTTTTACTCGACTGTTGAAGAAAGGTTATGATTTTGTATGGGACGATACCGCCAATAAATCCTTTGAAGCTTTAAAACTTTCCTTAACCCGTACACCACTACTTTTCCCACCCGATTATAGTCAAGACTATTTCCTTTACCTCACAGCTTCGGACTCTACCATTGCAATGGTTTTACTCCAAGAAGACGATTCACATGATGAAAATGTAATTTATTATTTGAGTCAGAGTCTCACGACTACTGAAGCCAAATACCTACATGTGGAGAAACTGGCCTTGGTAGTTGTTCAAGGTGTCCAACATTTTTTTCATTATGTATTATTACATAAGACCACTGTCATTTTCGATTGCAACCATTTGTAACATATCCTTACATGCCAATTGATATAAGGGGGAAAGTACTCCAACTGGATTGTGATTCTCCAAGAGTTTGACTTAGAGTTTGAACGTGCTAAGTCTAAGAAATCTTTCGTATTTTTCAAATTGATATGTGATCTTCCCTCGATTGATACAACAAATGTGGTTGAGAAATACTAACCTGATGAATCCATTTTTCTGATCAGTTTTCATGATGTTTGGTATGGAGATATTATCATTTATCTCTAGACTCAAACTTTTTAGCCTGACCTTTCTAGTACAAACCCTTGTCGTATACGGTATCAAGCCCATCAATACATAATTCTCGATTACACTCTTTATTGTCGTGGTGTTGACTCAATTTTCTAATGATGTCCCACCTACAATGAGGCTAAGAAAGATTTGAATGACTGTCGCTCTGGAGCATGTGGTGGTCATATGTCTGGGTATGCCAATGCCCAAAATATCTTACGACTAGGGTACTTCTGGCCTTCTTTGTTTAAATACTATATCATTGTTATCTAGAAATGCCACGCTTATAAAATGTATAATAACAACACAAGATCTCATCCCGCTCCTTTACACCCTGTAGGTTTCGTTGGTTCCTTTGCAAAATGGGGCATTGACTTCATGACATGTAACCCTCACTCGGCCGAGGGGCATGGATACATCATTGTAGCTGTCGATTACTTCACTAAATGGGCCGAGGCGATGCCTACATTTGATAACACCAGGAAAAATGCAACACTTTTCATAGTCAATCATATCATTACTCGATTTGGTGTCCCCCAAGCTATCATTACTGATCATGGTAGCCATTTTCAAAATTTCATGATGTTCGAGCTTACTGAAAAGTTGGGTCTTCGGCATGAAAACTCAACTCCCTATTATCCACAGGCCAATGGCTAGGTTGAAGTGATAAACAAAGTTCTTATTACTATGCTTCCACAAATAATAGGAATTCACAAGACAAGTTGGCACACAATGTTGTTTTTATGGGCCTACCGGACATTCGTTGAGTTTGCCACTATGTTCACACATTTCCAATTAGTTTATGGTATCAAAGTTGTTATGTCGATTGAATGTGAGATACCATATTTGAAAATAGTCGTTGAACTTCTTCCAAACACCTTTGTTGAAGAGGAACGTCTATTGTACCTGATGCAATTAGATGAAACCTATCATGATTCCACCTTGGATATTGAAGCTCAGAAAAAATGTGTCAAAGCCCAATATGAAAAGCATGCCAAGCCATGCGTTTTCTCTGAGGGTGATCTAGTTCTCCTCTATGAACAAGATCGTAATTTACTAGGGGCCAAAAAATTTGAGGCTATGTGGCGAGGCCCTTATATTGTCAAACGAGTGTTGGAGAAGGGAGCTTATGAGTTAGTGGATTATGATGGAATTCCTTTGAGTAAACCCATAAATGGGCTTTACTTGAAGAAGTACTATGCTTAGATTTTCTTTGCATGATTTCTTGTATTTTTACTATATCATACTCTTGTGTGTTAATTTTGTGTGCTTTTTCGTTGTTTGGTTTCGACCCCCAACTGCTTACCTTGCGTTGTGCTTGGCTTTCAAGTGTCTATTTCTTCGCTACCCTACATTGGCTTCGCCGATGGTGCTAGTCGTAGTACTAAGAAACTATCAATTGTTGCTTGGGAAATCTATGCAGCCACGAATGAATTAATCAGTCTACACGGTGTTTGCCTCAGTCGTGCAACTAAAAATATCATGGAATACAGTGTAGTCATCGAATTGTTGACCGACATTGTTTCACTTGGAATCCTTCATCTTGTTGTATGACTTGATTCGCAGTTAGTAGTACTACAATTGAGTAATGTCTATGCTATCCTAAGTTCTACTTTATTAAGGGTATATTTACAAATTCGTCTCTTAGAACGTCATTTTGATTGCATTGAATATCAACACATTCCTAGATGTCTAAATACATTAACAGATGCATTAGCTAATTATGTGCTAGACAGAAATTTGAGACATTTATAAATCCAATCACATTTTGTATATAAATCAAGTAATCCAGTAGAAGCCTCATGTATACATAACAATAAAGATTTTACAAAAAGTGTTTTTTTGTCCGAAGACCAAAATATAAAAAATGTGAAGCACATGGATTCATATACAAAATAGGATCAAGGATGTTTCTCATGATAACACACGACTACCCGTGCTACCCTATAGAGCAGTTGACTAAGAGAAATAGATACACCCACGGTATGGCATTGATAACGTCTTGAGATCTCATCGATAGAGATATCCGGGACATCTGTTCTCAACCCCTCCAGGTTCTACTCGATCGCCTCATAATTAGCAGCAGCCAACCCTACTACCTCGAATTCCTCCCCTCATCTATGGATGGGAGATGTACCTGTAGGTCGGTGTGGTCCTACATCTGTGTTGTCAAAGAGTTCTTGATTAGTCATCGGAGTAAAAACATAAAAAACATTTCATATTTCAAAATTTACAAAAACATTATAAAAACAAAATGTGCTTCTTACCCAAGTTGCCCCATTGAGAACCTTTAGGCAGAACCAATTTTGGGTCGCCTATAAATTCCAAACTGGCATATGAATAATCATCTACCATAAGTAGTTGAGGCCTCAACCAATCAAAGAATACGTCATTATATTTAATGATGGGGTTGGTCACATGCCGATCCATGAGGTCACACCACCTCTTCATTCTTGGATATTGTGGGGCCGGTATGCCCCACTCTACTTGTAAGCACAAGTGTGGAACCCTCTCAAGGAAGAAGGACACTAAAATGGACCCATACCCAAAATATTTTAGGTCATCTTTCTTTCACTTTGTCAATTGTTTCTTCATACTCCGAAGAACCCCATCACACTAGTTAAATACTTGGGGCTCCATGCACTCCATTGCATACTGGAAGTAACTCTGGAGAGCCATATGAGGAGATGCACTCCCTGCCATCCATGAGATAGTGAAAAGGATAGTCTGAAGGGGTAAATATCATACATCCCGAATGGTAACATTTCCTTTACGTCTCTTGTCACCAGGTTCACAATACCAGCGAACATACTCACTCATCGGTAAACCTCCACCTCTATTACCTGTCAAGGTCACATGAGATCCACCGTGAGATAATCCTGTCAAAAAATAGATATTATCGATATCTAAAGAGAGTATGTGGGATCCCACATGGAATACATATTGATCCACATCCCACATGTGGACTAAATACTCAAGTAATCTCAATTGGGCCCTCCTTCCATGGATCTTAAAGAACTTCAACATCCCACACTGTCAGAGAGCATTAACTGTGCCCGAGTCATTCCTAACGAAATGATCATCGTCCTCATGTTCTCTCTCCCTCCACTCCAACATTTTGATAGTCAAAAAACTGTGTTGGATCCATAAGGAGAAGATTATCATCTTCATTTTACTTTATTGGGAATTTTTATTGGCCAAACATAAATGAGAATTTTTTTATTTGTGGCCAACGCAGGTGATATTTTTACACAGCGTAGAATCTCCGCATGTCAGCCATGAGGCTGCTTGTGGGAACCTATAGTTTTCACAGGGCCCGATATAAGCCACCTGTGGCGATCCCCACACACACCTGCCCTCACGAAATCCCACTCAAAAACCATTTTTAACCAATAAAAATAGAAATTAATCCATAAAAAGTGAAGAGGACAAGAAGATTACCTTTTTAGTGGAAGCCATTCGTCGAATGGTTTCCCGTGCCTCCCACAGTCTGCAGTGGAAGTTTGAGGTGGAATAGGGTTTTTTGGACAAGTTTTGGGTAAAATGACAATGAAATGGTAAAAAAGAGCTTTCACCTATATTTATTCACTTTTTACTTTTTTCATTAATATTTTATATTATTTTATTCATTTTACTTAAAACCTAAAGTTCTAATGACATTGTAAGTGTTTTGATTTTTCATGGATGAAGAATCTAGGAGCCTAAATGATGGAACACGGATATGTTTCTTGATTTATTTTTACATTTGTCACTTGTACAAATACTTTTTAGGTTTTTTAGGAAAAACCTCGATCTCAGTCTTTGTTCATTCTCGTACTGGAAAATCAATGAGAATGCAACCAAGTATACTTTTGTTGTTTTTTCATACTCATCATGGTAACACGAAAAGAGAAACCTATGGAGTATCCTTTAATCTCTTTTCACACTCCATAAAAATGAAAAGATTGCCGAGTGTTATCACTTAAATTTCGTCCGCAAATGGTTACAGGAATTCAACATCACTAAATAGTTATGAGGTCACCCATGGACCAAAAATATCACAAAAGCATACCCAAAGGGTCAAAACTATACAACTAGTGAAAAAATTAAAGGGCACTATGAAGACATAGGGTGCGCGCGCACATGCGCAAAACAAAAACGCAAGATTCACGCACATGCGCACGATGCACGACTATTGTCACAAAAAGCCGCGCACCTAAGAAACGATGCATTTATGAGAGTGGTTGGCCTCCCACCCACTTCTGGTTCAGCTTCCAAGTTGATTTGACACTCAAATATAGACTAGATTCGACTGGGTGGCTGGTCAAAGACCTAGAAATGCCCTAATTAGCCTCTTTACACACTACAAACTAGTTGAACAATACCTCAAAGGAATGTTATAAAAAGGCCATGGATACACTTCATTTTTCAAGGAATTCATAGAAACGTTATGCTACCATTATTCTCTTGAGGAATATTCTATCCTTGCCAAGAGTATACTTGCATCATTGCATTGGGCAATCCATCTCTCCCCTTGAGTGGATTAGCAAAGAATTCTTTCACCATTTTTATTTTCATTTTCAAAGTTGTAAGAAGAGATTATTTGTGGGGTTCCAAGAGCCCTCCCTTGGAGAAAGAAGGGACTCATAGTCCTCTTTCTTCTTAGTGTTTTCTTTCACTAATACCAGCCTTATCATTGGTGACATGGGTCGCATTGTTTCTTTTGTCCTTATGTCCCTATGTTTATCCATTTAGTTGTTGTTTTATTTCTTAGTTTAATTCTTAGTTGTTGTTTTATATTTCTTTCTCTAACCCTTTTCCTTCCATCTGTCCGGCTTAGCAAAACCAACTAAGATTGAAAGTACCTCTATTTTTCTCACTAAGGTGATGAAAGAGGCGCAACAGATTGGCAACTCCACTGGGGAAAGGTATCAATTTCCTACCTCATTTGGGCTTTTCTAGCTCTTCTTTTGGTTTATTTAACTTGTAGGTGCATTAACCGGCCTATGTCGACCTGCCAATCATCCAATTCCAAGGTGAATTGAGAGAATTCCACCCAGAATTTTCATTCACGGTCGTGTGTCATCTGTGCACGGGTTTTGTGGCCCATAGACGTGCATCGTGTGCACATGCGCCCAAGTCACAGTTCTTTTCTACTCACGTGCACTCATTAACTCTTTTTGGTCTACGCACATGTGCTCTGTGAGCCTTTGTCTCCATTGAGACCCACGCACCTGTGCAAAAAATTCACATTGTAAGGTTCTTGAGATTTGGGAAAGGCCCTTAGCCTTCTTAAAAGTGATTTTATGCATGTTTTAAGCTGCACCACACTTAGTCCCCTCTTCATATAAAGGGGTTAGTCAAAACACATAGGCACTTAGGGGGTTAAAATCATTATTTCCTCTTTAGCTTTCATTTTCGCCACATGGATGGCTTGTTTTGGCTAAAAATATAAGTTGGAAATCATTTGTAATCACATTTAACTTGCATTGGGGCTAGAAATTGGATAACAATCGCTTAGTATGCTCTTCTCTCATGCCTCCAAGCGACCTTGAGAATCAGAAAAAGATTGTGAAACAATTTCATCTCCCTTAAGAAGATTAAAACCTTAAGGAGAGGAAAACATCCCTTCTTGGGACTCCTCTTAGTTTATTTTTTCAAACACATCTTAAATATTTTAACGGGCCCATACATGCCCACATGTCACAAAGATAGGATAGTGCTTGAAATTTACTTTCTTAGATCAAATCACTAGGGAAGTTTAAAGGTTTTGTAACGGGCCCATACATGCCTACATAATCACAATCTAGGATAGTTTCAAAGTTTTTCTTAGATTAAATCACAATAGGGAGTTAAAGGAACAATAACGGACCCACATGTCCACATGCTAGCTTCCTAGGGACTTTTTAATTACGCAAGGTTGTACCAAAGGCACTTAGTTAATTAGGTAATCAACACTTGTAAGGACCAAGTGAAGTCCACATGCAGCAAGGTGACACCTAATTCATTAAAAATTGGCACACTTTCACTCATTCACACACAAAAGTCACTTATCACTCACATAGCTTCTTCTTGAAACGTGGAGGTCAAAGTAAGTTTCCTCCAAATGGATTCTGAAACACCCCACCCTTTTCTTGATGAAACTATCCACTCCCATTTTAAATTCAACGAGGTTGGTTCACACCCCCAACCTCTCAAAACAACTACATCTAAATTTTTTCTAAAAACTCACTAAGTTTTCCTCCACAGGAGGTGCCAAAAGAAATTTTTTAGTCTAGGTATGATTTTGGGGATAGGCATCCAAATAAATCCCCGTTATCTGGTTCTCACATTGTCAAAACCATAGAAGTTGTCAAATAGGGAACTGAAAATCCTCCAAGTCAAGTGTTCCTAACACCATAAGGCAGGAAGATACCCATGAAGGGTTGAAGGTTGAGGTTCGGTTGTTCTATGCGTCCCCCCTTGAGGCACCCACCTCTTGGACGGGATCCAGCCCATGACCCATTTCTTAGGCCAAAAATCTAAATGTCGCACTGATGCAGCACGCGCCACCCAGCGCGTCCGCGTCACCAGGACCTTCCTCTTCCCAGGCCCGAAGAGCTAAAATTCTCCTCCAATCCCTTATCGGGACCTTTCTCGATACCCACAGACTTTCTTTGTGATATCCCCTCTTCAAATCGAGAAATCGGACCTCGCGATATCGCGAGTCCTGAGATCATGGAATCGGGTCTCACCAATTCTCGAATCCCGATGATCACTCATCCACGGATTTCTTTACTCTTGTCAGGATTTTACCTGTCGGGAAATCAGAACTTACAATGTCGTAAATTACTTACCCCTCATGTCCCCGATTCCTGATCCCCGATGCCACCTGTCTCTTTTACTGCGCTCTGGGACCCATTCACTGACTGGTGGTTGTCGAGATATCGCCTCTCGCAACCTCGCAACCTTTTACTCAAATCTTCATGGTTCCAACTCACGAACCACCGAGTTCACGATCTGTCGATGCCACCTGTCCTCCTATCCTCCACAACGGACTTAACCCTGTCGAGAAATCACAAATCGTGATTCCAAAGTACACAGAACTCTTGTCTCCAGAAATCCCGAAGTGTTGAACTCCGAACTATCCCAGATCCTTGGACACACATCCCGTGGATCAACGGCTCCGATCGAGTCGGGAAATCGCTAATCGCGATTTCAAACACGATACTTTTATCACGAAAATCCCCGATCTTTCGATGAGCCGAGTCCCGATGACTCTCGGGCTCCTCCTCCGCACGCTAAGGCGTAACCCCTGTGCAACTTTACCATATCAGATGGCGGACGGGACTTCACTGGTTTCACCTGCGAATCCTGACTATCAATTATCCTTCTCGAGGATTTCTCCCGAATGGTCAAGTGTCCACTTCCCGAGCTTTACACTTCCGAGCCTTTCACTTGAAACTTGTTTGTTGAGCCGTCCATGCACAACTTCTGGCGCTTTACCTTGACGACACCACGAAGGTGCTACACCTCCGGAGCTTTTCTTCAACTCTGATTCTTCAAAGAAACCTGCACACGACCCTTGCGCTTGATATTCAACCACCTCAAGGGTTGAATACTTCAGACTCTGTGCAACTCCTGCGACAACAGTCTCTATCTCCTTGTTCTCAAATTAACAATTGAGATCTCTGCTCTCGCCTGTGGACTTCATGCACGGCTTCCACAACCCAAATCAACTTCTGGGCAAATAAGAACAAAAGTTCAACTACTGAGCCTTCATCAACGCACTTCTTGTGGATGAATTCAACTGCACTCTTTGCAGGAACCTCCTAGCTCAGATAGAGAAACAATTGAAACGTATTCTCTTATCACTCAGACTTTAGTTGCATCCTGAAATCACATGCACATCATATCCAAAGCAATGCATATTCAAAAAAAACATTCATGAGTACATAAACAAGATGCACAGAGATACAACACCAACCATGAATTTGAATCAGAATTTCATTCTATTAATTCAACATCTGTACATGGGTGTTCTTCACAGATTTCTCTGCATGCTCTTCTCTTCTGAATGCTACTTCTGTTACAATGATAAAATGAGGGTGTCTATATCCGTTTTCCCTCTCAGACTCTAAAACTGTCTAATCTAGAAATAAAATCCTATCTACCTGCATTAAATCTATTAAATGCCTCCTATCTATTTCAGACAATAGTGTATGGCTCAAGGTTTGTTACAATATACAAAAGGCGCTTTCATAAATGCATCATTTATACATTGGCGCATCATCTTAAATGAAAATTCAAAAAGTTTCGGCTGGCTTGTCCAGCTGTTCATTGCCTTCCATGCTGGCTCGCTTGTCATGGGCGATGCTCCTTGATGAGTTGGCGATGCTCCTGCATCATACTCCTCGGCTTGAAAATTTTCATGGGCTCCTGTCCATGATCTCCCGCACGGTTTTTCCATGCTTTTGAATGATTTCTTCTATCTCCCAACTGGCATCTTCCACTGGATGATTCTTCCATTTCACCAGATACTCGAAGTATTGCTTCCATCTGGTCTTTTTGCTCACCCTTTTGTCTAGTATACACTCCGTCTGTGGCCTATCTACAATCGGCATCTGCTTCTGCCACTGAATTTCTGGTTGTTCGTTATTTGCATCTCCTGCTTCCTCATCCTTATATGGATATAAGTCTGAAACATTGAATGTTGGAGATATTCCAATGTCATCCGACAATTCAATTTCATAAGCGTTTTCTCCAAATTTCTTCAGGACTCTGCATGGCCCAATTTTCTTCATTTTCAGCTTATTGTATGTTCCCCTTGGGAACCTTTCCTTCCTCAAATGTGCTAGAACAAGATCACCAACTTCGAACTGAAGTTGCCTCCGATGTTGATCCGCTCTGCGCTTATATTCTTGGTTCGATTCCAGCAATCGCTTCTTCACTCTGCTATGAAGTTCTTCCATCGCTTCTACGAATTCTTCAGCGCTTGCACTTTTTGTCATTATCTGCTTTGAATCTCTCATCTCAGATACTCCTCTTGGCTACCTACCATATACAATCTCAAATGGACTTTTTCCTATGCTTCTATTCACTGAATTGTTGTAAGCAAACTCTGCCTGCGGCAAAACATTTTCCCAGCTGCTATGGAGCTCTGTCACCAGGCTTCTGATTAAGTCTCCAAGACTTCTATTTACAACCTCTGTTTGCCCATCCGTCTGAGGATGATAGGCTGAACTAAACATTAAATTATTTCCCATCTTCTTCCAGAGTGTCCTCCAGAAATGTCCATCGAACTTTGTATCCCTGTCCGATACTATGCTTCTGGGTAACCCATGAAGTCTAACAATCTCCTTGAAGAACAAATTTGCGATATTAGTCGCATCGCTGGTCTTCTAACATGGGATGAAATGTGCCATTTTAGAAAACCTATATACCACCACAAAGATAGAATCATGTCCTCTTTGCGTTCTCGGTAATCCCAATACAAATTCCATGCTTATCGCCTCCCATGGCCTCTCTGGTATGGGCAATGGCTGATAGAATCCCGCATTCTTCTTTCTGCCCTTTGAATGCTGGCAAATTCTGCACCTGTCAACAAACTTCTTGACATCT
Organism: Picea engelmannii; assembly: GCA_009831015.1. Lineage (NCBI taxonomy): Eukaryota > Viridiplantae > Streptophyta > Pinopsida > Pinales > Pinaceae > Picea > Picea engelmannii. The sequence goes on from ML789406.1 coordinate 104,805, forward strand.
GTTCGCATCTTCGGCCAGAAATAGGCTTCACTCAGCTTTGCAAACATCTTTTCGTGGCCAAAATGTCCTGCTAATCCGCCACTGTGCTTTTCTTTTAGCATATTCTCCCTCATGGAGCAATTCAGAATGCATAGTTGATTGCCTCTGAAAAACAATCCATTCTGGATCATGTAATCCATCCATGGGATTCTATCTCTGAGAACTGGATTCTCAGCTGCCTCGTATGCCTCTACAAAATCTACATCACCTGCGTACATGTATTTAATCTTTTCAAAACCCAAGGTTTTGACTCGAAACTCCTGCAACAACAAACACTTCCTGCTCAAAGCATCAACCACTTTGTTAGCAGTCCCTGAAATGTGTTTAATTACAAATGTAAAATTCTTCATATACTCTACCCATTTTGCATGTTTCTGATTCAGCTTCTCCTGCTGAGTCACAAACTGTAATGCATGGTTATCACTGTACAGAACAAATTCTTTTGGGATCAAGTAATGCCTCCACTTCTTCAACGCTTGTATGATAGCATAAAATTCTTTATCATACATTGAATACTTCACCTTTGCCTCATCCATCTTCTCGCTGAAATATGCTATTGGTCTGTCCTCCTGGCTTAAGACCGCTCCTATGGCAAAGCCACTTGCATCACATTTCACCTGAAATGTCTTCATGAAATCCGGCAACACCAACACCTATTGTTCAGTGATCTTCCGCTTCAACAAATTGAAGCTCTTTTCTGCCTCTTCAGTCCAATGAAAAGATCTATGTTTTTTCTTGACTGTGTCCATCATTGTTGCGCTAATTCCACTGAAGTTCCTAATGAATTTTCGGTAGAAACTAGCCAGTCCATGAAAACTTCTCACCTCGAAAACATTTCTTGGTGATGGCCAATTTTTAATTACCTCCACTTTACTTGGATCCATCTTCAATTCATTTTTCGATATGACAAACCCCAAGTAAATGAGCTATGTCTTCATAAATGAAGATTTCCTCATGTTGATTAGCATCTTCTCTTGCTGTAGCTTCCTCATTACTACAGCTAAATGCTTCAGATGTTCTTCTTTCGTTTTGCTGAAAATCAAGATGTCATCCAAATAGACAATGACAAACATACCAATGAATTCCTTTAGCACTTCATTCATCAGCCTCATGAATGTACTTGGTGCATTCGTCAAACCAAACGGCATGACTAGCCATTCATACAACCGTTCGTTGGTTTTGAAGGCTGTCTTCCATTCCTCGCCTTCCCTCATGCGAATCTGATGGTATCCACTTTTCAAATCCACCTTTGAAAAAAATTCTGCTCCACTTAAGCAGTCCATCAAGTCATCCATCCGTGGCAATGGAAACCTGTACCTAATGGTTATCTTGTTAATGGCTCTGGAATCAGTGCACATTCTCCAACCTCCATCCTTCTTTGGACTCAGTACCGTTGGAACGACACACGGACTTAAACTTTCTCTGATCAGTCCTTTATCCAGCAGTTCCTGCACCTGCCTTTTGACCTCTTTGTTCTCCTGCGGATTCAACCTGTATGTTGCTTTGTTCGGTAAACTGGCTCCTGGTATGAGGTCTATATGATGACTCACACTCCTCATCGGTGGCAATGAATGAGGTAGTTCGTCCACCACTATATCAGCGAACTCTTTCAGCAGTTCCTAAATTTCCTCGGGCAGATCATCCACTCTTGTGCTGGTCAAAACAACTTTCGGTTTTCTGACCACAAAGAATTGTGGATCTTCCTTCTTCTTTACTTTTGGCAGAATTTCCTTCCCACTCATGAGAAGTATTATGTTGTTCACTTCCGGTTTCACCTCTTGTCTTTTATCGGAAGTAACATGTGTGTTCTCCCATTTTTCTCCAAAGTGTACGTATTCATCTTCCCATCATGAATTTCGTTTCTGTCATATTACCATGGTCTGCCTAGCAATAAATGACATACATCCATAGGAATAACATCACAGAGAATTTTATCATTATATCCTCCTATCTTGATGTCAACCAAACACTGTTTAGTGAAACTCACCTGATGTCCCTTCTGTAGCCATGAGACTTTGTATGGACTCGGGTGATCAGTTGTCTCCAGCTCTAGTTTCTCCACCATCTCGGTTGAAGCGAGATTATCGGTGCTTCCACTGTCCACAATGACCTTGCATTTCCTGTCCTTGGTATTGCATGCAGTTCTGAACAGTCTGCTTCTATGAGCTGTTTCCTCCACCTCCTTCTCGGGTGTTACGAGAACTTTGCGCATCATCAACGACCTTTGTGCCTCGGCGATGTGAACTTCTCCTCCATATTTCTTCCTATCTGGACAATCAACTGCCTTGTGCCCATTCTTCCCACACATATAACATGTGATGATTCCTCCTCGGCCTCTTCCTCTACCTCTGGTATGAGAAAAAAATTTAGCATCAGCGTATCCTCCGCTCTGTTCTGCCTGCGACATTCGTTGTTCAGCGTGTTGTCCTCGCTGTGAACTCCCACCTCTTTCCATTCTGGTCAGAGGCTTCTTCCAACCATCCTTGGATTTCTGGAACCTATCTTGGGCAACTGATTTTCCCCTTGGCTGGCTCTTGCCTTGGCCTCACTGTGCTGGTTTATAGCTTAGCTTTTCCTCAGCCTTCAGTGCCATCTGGTAAGAATCCTCCACCATTCTGATGGTTTTCATACTTAATTCATCCTAAATTTCATACCTCAGGCCATTTATATACCTGGCAACATTTTCATCATCGCTCTCCCGATGACCTGCTCTGATATTGAGCTTGTAGAATTCTTCGGTGTACTCCTTTACCGTCATCAGCTTCTGTCTTAGGTTTTGCATTCTCCTGAACAGTGTGATCTGATAATCCCTTGGGATGAACTTTTCCTTCATCTTTGCAATCATTCGATCCCAGCTTTTGATCTTTTGCTTGCCTTTGGAACGTCTATCTGCTTGAAGCTCATCCCACCATAATGCTGCGTGTCCCTTCAATTTTGTGACATCATGCCTGACCTTTTTATCCTCTTTGATGTCTTCATAATCAAAGTAGGTGTCAAGATCTCTAATCCAATCCAGAAGCTCTTCTGCATCCAGACTTCCTTCATAAGTTGGGATGTCCATTTTTGTCTTTGAACTCATTCGAGCGATAGCTTTAATCAACCTCTCATTGGCTGCATCCTCTGCTATGACCTCTTCTTCATGTCCAACTTCCTATTCAACTTCAGAATCACTAAGATCCCCTTCACCAACTCCGCGTCTCTGAGCTGTCTCCATCTCTTCAAGCCTTGCTCGGAGATCTCTCATCTGTCTCTCCAATTTCGGATTTCCTACTGGACTACCTCTTCTTCGCACATCCCTATCCTTTGGATCAGGTGAATGTCTCTCCCTCCTGGGCGGCATGGTGAATTCTTCTTTCTCTACTACAGAAAGTAAAGATATTCCCGCTCTGATACCACTTGATGCAGCACGCGCCACCCAGCGCGTCTGTGTCACCAAGACCTTCCTTTTCCCAGGCCCGAAGAGCTAAAATGCTCCTCCAATCCCTTATCGGGACCTTTCTCGATACCCACAGACTTTCTTTGTGATCTCCCCTCTTCAAATCGGGAAATCGGACCTCGCAATATCGCGAGTCCTGAGCTCACGGAATCGGGTCTCACCAACTCCCAAATCCCGATGATCACTCGTCCACGGCTTTCTTTACTCTTGTCAGGATTTTACCCGTCGGGAAATCAGAACTTACAATGTCATAAATTACTTACCCCTCGTGTCCACAATTCCCGATCCCCGATGCCACCTGTCTCTTTTACTGCGCTCTGGGACCCACGCACTGACTGGTGGTTACTGAGATATCGCCTCTCGCGACCTCACAACCTTTTACTCAAATCTTCGTGGTTCCAACTCGTGAACCACCGAGTTCATGATCTGTCAATGCCACCTATCCTCCTGTCCTCCACAGCGGACTTAACCCTGTCGGGAAATCGCAAATCGTGATTCCAAAGTACACAGAACTCTTGTCTCCGGAAATCCCAAAGTGTCGAACTCCGAACTATCCCAGATCCTTGGACACGCGTCCCACGGATCAACGTCTCCGATCGAGTCGGTAAATCGCTAATCGCAATTTCAAACACGAGACTTTTATCATGGAAATCCCCGATCTTCCGATGAGCCGAGTCTCGATGACTCTCAGGCTCCTCTTCCACACGCTAAGGCGTAACCCCTGCGTAACTTTCCCAAATCAGATGGCGGACAGGACTTCACTGGTTTCACCTGCAAATCTTGACCGTCGATTATCCTTCTCGAGGATTTCTCCCGAATGGTCAAGTGTCCACTTCCCGAGATTTACCCTTCCAATCCTTTCACTTGAAACTCGTTCTTGAGCCGTCCACGCACAACTTTCGGCGCTTTACCTTGACGAAACCATGAAGGTGCTATGCCTCCTAAGCTTTTCTTCAACTCTGATTCTTCAAAGAAACCTGCGCACGACCCTTGCACTTGATATTCAACCACCTCAAGGGTTGAATACTTCAGACTCTGTGCAAATCCTGCGACAACAGTCTCTATCTCCCTGTTCTCAAATTAACAACTAAGATCTCTGCTCTCGCCTGTGCACTTCATGCATGGCTTCCACAACCCAAATCAACTTCTGGGCAAATAAGAAAAAAATTTCAACTACTGAGCCTTCATCAACGCACTTCTTGCAGATGAATTCAACTGCACTCTTTGCAGGAACCTCCTAGCTCAGATAGAGAAACAATTGAAACTTATTCTCTTATCACTCAGACTTCAGTTGCATCCTGAAATCACATGCATAGCATATCCAAAGCAATCCATATTCAAAACAAACATTCATGAGTACATAAACAAGATGCACAGAGAAACAACACCAGCCATGAATTTGAATTAGAATTTCATTCTATTAATTCAACATCTGTACATGGGTGTTCTTCACAGATTTCTCTGCATGCTCTCTCTTCTGAATGCTTCTTCTATTACAATGATACAATGAGGGTGTCTATATCCATTTTCCCTCTCAGACTCTAAAACTGTCTAATCTAGAAATAAAATCCTATCTACCTGCATTAAATCTATTAAATGCCTCCTATCTATTTCAGACAAGAGCGTATGGCTTGAGGTTTGTTACAATATACAAAAGGCGCTTTCATAAATGCATCATTTATACATTGGTGCATCATCTTAAATGAAAATTCAAAAATTTTCGGCTGGCTTGTCCAGCTATTCATTGCCTTCCATGCTGGCTCGCTTGTCATCGGCGATGCTCCTTGATAAGTTGGCGATGTTCCTGCATCACGCACTTTGACCGAGGTACCTAGTGACCAAATTTTAGGACATCTACCCAGGTGGAAATTGTGGGTTGCAATTTCACCTTGATCGGATTTTGTGTGGCTATTGAGAAATATCACCAGCTCTTTCAGGATATGCCCCCTTTACCCCTCATTATAACCAATTATTTCATCCTTCACTAGTCTCTCTTCTAGTGACTTTAGACCCCACTGTCGAGTACTATTGGAAGGTCCAGTGCTATTTGAGAGGAAGGGCGTTACGTCTTTTAGGACATGAGCATTTGTTTTCTTCGATTCCCCACATGGACAAAACCCACTTATCCACATATATGCTTCTTTTTCAAACCACTTTATGTATGATGCACTTCTAATTACATTTTGATTTGGATATATATATTGTGTAAAGTTCAAAATTTGCAACAAAGGCTCTTGTTTCTTTATTACTCTCACCACCATTTGCACACATTCACTCAGCTAGTTGGACATCATAGGGGACCCACAAAATCCCTGTCGTTCTTAACACTTTCTAAACCTCCCTCCTATCTTAGGGGGAGTGTCTAGTCTTGCCCACTCATCGGCACCACCGTCTCATACTCCAATGAGTGCCACTGTCTTAGGATCAGATTTGCTTGGTTCCACATTACTTGGGTCCACTTCCCAAGTCCCATTGTCCACTCGCTCTCCTTTACACGGAAGCGGAGGACCAACTTCCTCTCAAGGGGGAAGTACCAACCCACCTAACCCCCCTCAAGGGCCAGGTTCACAACACACTTACACCATGGCTGGAGCTAATCCTCCCCCCCACTACAGATGCCATATTTGGCCTCTCTTAACATACCATATCTAAGAAAACTCATCAATGATCCTATATTGCATGACCCCACATGGCCTACAATGCCCACCAAACTACCTTCAGACATCTCCAAGTTTGAAGGAAAGGCAGGAGATGACCCTGCCAACCATGTCATGACTTTTCACCTATGGTGCTCTTCCAACAACATTATGGATGATTCCATCAGACTGTGATTATTTCAACGCACACTCATTGGCCCATCAGCCAAATGGTATGTAGATGAAAAATGAGGGTCCCATGCGACTTTTGAGTCCTTGGCCAAAGTGTTTTTGACCTTCTTCCAATTACCAATCTGCCATGAAAATGGTCTAGAACTACTCTCTAATTTCAAACAAACCTCAGCCACACATATCATTGATCACATTCACGAGTGGCGTAGGCGATGTAGTTTGTGCAAAGAAGAAACCACCAAACAATAGTGTCTAGACTGGTTTCTTAGATCACTTGTCTCTCTCCTCGGTAAGGATGTAGCTTCCACCTTCCCTCAATCAGAAGAAGAAGCCATCAGTAAGGCTCAACAATATGACCTCATCTATTCACAGTCAAGGTACTTATACACTGTACTTTCTGATCTCCCAAAACCTGTGTCGTTTGGCCAAGACAAACCTAGGATGTCTCACTCAACAGACGGACTGATTGGTAATACCTCTCACCATGGTCCACACTCCCAACAACCACCAATTTATGGAACACCTCAATACCCATCGGGATATGGGGGCACCTCTTATTACCCCCCACCCCCTTATCAACAACCATACCCTGTTACTATGCCTCTACCCACTAGTGGGCCACCGCCGGCACCCCCCATACAACCACCTATTCAAACAAGTTCTGGTACCCCCTCTACTTCATCTTATAGTACTAGCAAAAGCGCGACACCTTCCTATGTACCTTATGGATCATTACCCCCATAGAATCTGTACTTTCCATTTCCTGGTCCCCCACAACCCATGGCTCCCCCACATCCTCATGCTGGGGTGAATTTTTTTCAATCCTCTCCCATTCAGCAATATCAAAATTTCAAACAAATGAATACAACAAATCCGACCCATCTGTCGAATAATGCCAAAAAGAAAGGAAGAATCAGGAACAACAACAACCCAGGTCAAGGCGGGAATCAATCCCAGCAGAACCAACCTACTGGGGTCAACCAGAACCAAGGGAATCAGAACCCTCACGAGGGAAATAACAATAGATATCAAGGGAGAAATAACAATAATGTTAAAACCAACTTCCCTTGTGCCCTTTGTAGTGAGTTTAGTCATTATACTCATCATTGCCCCCAAATCGCTGATTTCAAATGGCTGAAAGACTCAGGCAGTCTACCCCATCCTCCAACATCGCTTGCCCCTCAATAGGCCCCACAACAACACGTGCAACAACCCCTCCCTACCATTCTGCAGAATCCTATTCCACACCAAGGTGTGATAAACACCCAACATGACACGCAACCTCCCCCAGCTCAGGTGGGATAGTACCTCAATCCAAACAATCCAGCAGATCACACGATCCTCCTCACTAGTGAGGAAGAAATCCTTATGCAAACATGCAATTGTCAGTATCATCCACCCGCTGAGTCTCCTCCCATTCCTCCAGAGACAATCCCCACACCAACGGGGCCCCCATTGGTGATCCCTCACCCTAACACAGAACCACCTCTTCACATCCCTCGCATCCCTTTGCGCAGGAATGTCCACAACCCATAGGCTAGGGCAGCTCATAATTACAGTTTGATTGATGACTTAGCACAATTCCCAGCTGCCATGTTAGTCTTAGAAGTCCTTCGGACTTGTCCCACTCAACGGAAATCATTACTTTTCTCCTTGGGGGCAGTCGAACCCGTAGATACTCGACTCATTACCTTTGATCTCGACAGTGGAAAACCTCGCCTTCCCGCTTTTATCGTTTTTCAAATCCCAGTGAAAATATGGAACATCATAGTTCATCGGTATATCATCGATGAAGGTGCACCTACATGCATTATGTCCAAATTTGTATGGTAGAAACTTGGTTCCCCCGAACTCATACCTTCTGCCATTACCTTACAAGCTTATGACGGATGACCATCATCTCCTGAAGGGCTCTTCCAAAATGTCCCTGTAGAACTCGGGGGCAAGACTATTCTCATCGACATCGAAGTTATCGACGAACTACTCTATTATAATATCTTGTTCAGTCGTAGCTACATGTACGCTATGAAGGCGGTTGCCTCTTCCGTCTTTCGAACAATGATGTTTCCCCATAATGGAAATATCATTACCATTGACCAAGTCTCACATTACGAGCCTAACCCTTCTACCAACACCGATAACATTCTTCCTCTCATCCACACAAGTCATAACACATACCCACTCATCGAAATGGGTCCTGGAATTTTCAAAGATCCATCATTGTTAGTAACTTACCATGGAGCACCACCCCTCCTTCATCCTTCCAATCAGGTATGTGCTGTATCATCTAACGAAACTGACATAGAGGATACCCTTCCTTCTAGGGAGTCTTCTATCATATCTGACATCCCACTAGTCGCAGAACTTCCCCCTCACAAGCCTCATGTGAACTCGTCAACCCCACCAATCCACTATTTCATCCCTCCCCAAGGCCATATCCCAGTTTGGGAGACAGTTCCCTAAGCCATCACTCAAATCCCCTTCTTTTACCCTCCACCTGGCATCAAATCTTTCCAAGTAGCGGCAATGCTTACCCTCCCTAATATGGTGTTAGCAATTCCAATTTGGTATTTACATCCACTAGAGATGGTCCCTTGACCATCCCTTCCCCCCCAAATGGAAGGAATCCCAATGACGATTCCCATACTCACTCCAACCATACCCTCTACACCCCCAGTCACTACCCCCCCTGCCATAGTTGGGGGCAAGAAAAAGAAGGAGCCCACAGCTCCACTTCCCCCACGCGTCCAACCCCCTTGCGTGCTATGTGAGAAAGATGGACACCAAACCAACAAATGCCCATCTCTACCAGAGTTACCGAATTTGATTCCACTCAATCAAACTCCCTCAACACTCACCACTATAGCCAGTACTGCTGCTACCACCCCTCACTCAAATAGTAAAGGGTTGCAAACCAAATTCTCTTGTGCTATATGTTCAGAATATGGCCATTATACCCACCATTGCCCAGCACTGCCACAGTTTCGACAGACATTAGCCTCAGTACGTCAAAGCTTCTAGAGAAAACCCAGTTCAGCTACATCATCCCTACCAAAAATCACTGACATCCATTATGTCACAACTTCAGTCAATGAACGTATGAGATGCCCTTGCTCTCTATGTGAATCCTTAGATCATTTCACATACGAGTGTCCTATGATCATTGAATATAGGCAATGCCAAATGACCCTGCTTCAAAGACCCAAAGAATCGATGGTTGACCTTACCTCGTCATTATATATTCTTCATCTCATTTCTCCCAAACCCGAGGCCCTCCCCATGCCTCCATGTCTCTTGGATGACTTATCCGAGGATTCACCCCCAAATCCCCCCAATTCTCCTGCTCATTTCCCTATGGAAAGTTTACATCCCACTACCATGGGTACTCCTCAGTACTTTGATATTTGGTTTATGTCGAGCAAACCATCACAATTTTCTTGCGTCATTCCCCCTGTTTCTTCATCACGAGGGGGCAGCCACCCGGCGACAGTCACCGATATCTCTTTTTTAGACCCCTTGTATTCCTGCCAATTTCACTGTGACGAGGACATACTCAAGGAACTAAACATCCCTAACTACCCATGGGATACACTCCACCATCAAGCACTCTTCTTTCCACAGGAAGCCTCCATGCCTCCTCATCCACACCTCATATACGCAGTCGAAACCAAAGATTTCATCCCATCAAGGCACATCGACTGGTTCAACAACCCCATTCCTGCCCCTGATGCTTTTGAAGAAGGAAACATGGCCAATATTTCCTCGACCATCAAACTCGATATTTCCATCAAAAAGGGAGTCATCAAGGAAATCACCATTGGTGCCACTTGAACTCCTCAAGAAATCATCTCCTATAAAGCCCTCTTCCAAGAATATTGGGATATTTTTGCCTGGTCGTACACAGAAATTCCTGGCCTTGATCCCTCAATCATTGAACATCACATCGACACTAGGCCTGACATAACCCCAGTTCATCAAAAACAACGATCGTTGCACCCATCCAAAGAAGCGGCCATCAAAGGTGAGATTGACAAATTATGCCCTGTCGGGTTCATCAACCCCATCACCTATACATCATGGGTTTCCAACACTGTACCCGTTAATAAAAAATAGGGCACTATCCACGTCTGCACAGACTTTCATGATCTCAATCATGCATATCTGAAAGACAACTTTCCAATGCCTTTCATCGATCAAATTATCAATGACTACATAGGCCACAAGGCTCTATCCTTCATGGACGGTTTCTCTGGTTATAATCAAATCCAAATTCATCCAGCCAATCAGTACAAAACCACATTTACTACCCCTTGGGGTACTTTTTCATATCGTGTTATGTCGTTTGGACTAAAGAATGCTGGCACAACTTTCCAACGGGCTATGACATACATTTTTCATGATCTGCCTCATATCATCCTCACATACTTGGACGACCTCATAGCTCGATCCAAGAAACGCACCCAACATCTTGATGATTTACGGATCATCTTATAATGGTGTTGTTAGTACAACATTCACTTGAATCCCCTCAAGTGCGTATTCTGCGTTACCATGGGGCACCTCCTCAGATTCATCATTTCCCAAAGAGGTATTACTTTGGACCCCCTCAAAGTCCAAGCTATCACCAAAATTCCACCTCCTCATAATTTACATCAACTCCAGAGCCTCCAAGGCAAGGCTAACTTTCTACAACGATTTGTCCCAGACTACACCACTCACGCACACGGTTTCCTTCGCCTACTACATCATGACATCTCATTTTACTGGGATGAACATGCCCAACAGTCATTTGACGATCTTAAAATGGCACTCTCCAACGCCCCTTTAATTAGTGCACCTGACTACAATCGCGACTATATCCTCTACATATCAGCATCAGCTGTTTCAGTAGCAGGAGTTCTCATTCAGCTAGGTGATGACAATCGTGAGCATGTCATTTATTACATTAGTAAAAACCTCTCAGGGCCACCCTTGAAGTACAAACACGAAGATAAACTAGCTCTTGCAGTCATCCTCGCAGTCCAGAAACTGCGTCACTACATTCTGCTTTGCACAACTAAGGTTGTAGCAGATTCCGACCCTATGCAATACTTGCTCAGTCGTCGGAAAATTAACGGCAAATTTTCCTGATGGATCGTACTCTGGATCGTTATCCTTCAGGAGTACGATCTCGAATTCTCAACACCCAAGAGCAAGAAATCCCTTGTTCTCACCGAACTTTTCATGGCCCTCCCCTCTGACACAACCAGTGCCCCCGTTAATATCGAATTTCCCGATGAACACCTCTTTTACATCACTTCATATGATTCTTGGTATGGTGACCTCTGAACTCAAAATTTTGGTAACCACCTTTCATGAGATGATTGTCATCATATTCTCCACTAGGCCCCCCACTACCTCCTCATCAGATACATCTTATACCAGCGAGGGGTCGACGCCATTCTTCATCAATGCCTAACCATTGACAAGGCCGATAGAGTCTTGAACGACTACCATAACAGCGCATGTGGGGGCCATCTTTCGGGAATATCCACGACTCAGAAGATTATCTGAGCAAGTTACTTTTGGCCTACCTTTTTTTACAATTGCATTCACGCCGTGAAACAATGTGAGAAGTGTCATCTTTACGCCAAAAAAGCTTGAGCACCACCTACTCTTCTTCATCCAATCATCACTCTCGGCCCTTTTTGTTAATGGGGCATTGACTTCATGACTTGTAATCCTCCCTCTAGCAATGGACACAAATACATTGTTGTCGCAGTCGATTACTTCACCAAATGGGTGGAATCTATTCCCACCTTCAACAATACCGCTGACACCGTAGCACGTTTTTTCTTTAACCACATAATATCTTGCTTTGGAGTACCACTCCAACTAGTTTTCGATCATAGGAAACACTTCGAGAATAAGATTTTCGTTGAACTCTCATCTCGGTTAGGATTCTCCCACGAGTTTGCCTCACCATATTACCCTCAGTCTAATGGACAGGTCGAAGAAGTCAACAAGGTCCTCAAGACCATGTTACAACGCACGGTTAATAAACATAAGACCAATTGGCATCATATGTTATTTTCCACGCTATGGGCTTACCGTACTACTATGAAAACAACTACTGGTTTCACATCATTTCATCTAGTCCATGGGGTGGAGGCCACTCTTCCCGTCAAGTGCGAAATTCCCACCTTACGCACCGCAATTGAGCTATTACCCGACACTACCCCAATGGAGACGCGCTTTCTAAACTTAGAATCCCTGGACGAAGATCGTCGATCCTCATTACAGAATAATGAGGCAGCTAAAAAACGATCAAAGGCCAACTTTGATCGACATGTCAACCTTTGCTCATTCCACAAAGGAGACCTCGTCCTTGCTTACGATATCACTCACAATACCTTTGGCCATGGAAAATTCGATTCACTATGGCATGGACCATACATTATCCAACATTGCCTCACCAAAGGCACATACATCATGGCCTCTCCTGAAGGCCTCTCTCTTAAAGAACCCGTCAATGGGTTGTACTTAAAGAAATTTTATGCTTAAACATAGTCATTCTACTTAAGGTTATTTCTTGTATAGTTTTTTTAATCTTTTGTCCATCCCTCATGTCTAAACTATCATTTTTGCTATTGAAAGATGCTTCCTCCACTAGCCTACCACATCGGTTACGCCGACGGCACCAGCTGTTGGACACAAAATCTCACATCGGCTGCTTGGGCTCTCTACACCCCCTCACATGAAATGCTCCATTCAAGTGGCATATGTTTGGGTTCAACGACCAACAACCAAGCCGAATACACTATTGTCATTAGCCTCCTGGCCAATGCCCAACATCATCGTATTCATCACCTTAGCATATTACTCAACTCTCAACTAGTCATTCTCCAGTGCAACAATGTGTACCACATACGCGATCCTTGCCTCTTTCGTAAATACCTACAGGTTAGACTTTTATCTCGACATTTTGATTCCATTACATTTACACATATTCCAATACAATTGAATCAAATTATAGATAACTTAGTTAATATTGTGTTAGACTAGCATGTATCACATCAAGATACCTCTACACATACATAAACATATCAACAACCTGTCACAGCATATATAGATTAGACATCATCAACACATTAACAAAACACATGTAAACACCACATAGATCTCAAAATGTATACTCATGTATATATAAAACGGTCCACAGTGCCATCCAAATGTTTCCATACAAAAATAAAAGTATCTACAGGCCAGTGAAGCACCTCAGTACAAAATGGGCTCACTAGCCTATATACAAACATACAAAAATACATAGAGCACCACTCAAGGTGCCTCTAGAGCACCACCTCCTACCCCTCCCTCAAGCGGTGGTCCCCCACCCACTACTGGTCCCTCCTGACTAGGAGGTAATCATCCAGTCATAGCAACACCTGCTACTGTTGCTCGTCATACCATGGCCCGCCACGGTGACAGAATCCCCACACACTTCTCCAGGATGCCCTCATCCTGGATACACGACCACATGCCCTCAGGCACACCCTGTAGCACCACCCCCAGGAGACGATGTATGTCCTCAAAATCTGCTCTGGCATCCATCGGAGGAGCATGTGATGGCTCGACACCTATGTCATCAAACCAGCATCTCCTCGCTACTCTCTTAGGCTTAGCTGGTCTCGCCTTGGCATCCTCACACTGACGTCTCTCTCCTACCCGCGGCTGTCTCCCCGACTCCTGGCGAGCCAATGCCCTCAGCAACTCAACCTCGCGACCGTAAGGTGCCACATCTGCACATACAAACAAACAATAGATAGTATCAACATCTATACCAAATACACATGTCATGCTATCTTAAAAAACATATATATATATATATAACTCATCAACATACCTCGATGGTCAAAAACCTCCCCTGGAGGTAACACCATGTCTGGATCCTCCGGGAAGTGAACACCAGCATAGGGGAACTGCAATATCACTTGCGGCATCTGTCACCACACCTACGCCACCTCAGCTTTGAAGAAATGGCCACCCTCTCCACCACCGTGGTGAAGCAACATAGTCGACCACCGCTTTAGTTGTGGCTCTCGCACCCCATGGGCACCTAGTAAAATCCTAGGGCACAACATAGGCACCCTCTCCAAAAACCAGGCCACTAGGATGGACCCAAAGGAAAACTCTCATGTATTCATGGACTGACAGTGGTCCAACTGCCCTACCATCCTAGAATGGAGTGTAATCCCCCAGGCGAAGTGCTCACTGACCAGTACCCTCTCCATCACACACAACTGACCACCACTAATCCACTGTGTCACAAGGGACCCATACACTCTCACAATCATCGCTTCTATATAGCGATGCGCTAGAGCATCCATCGCCCCAATGCTCACAACAATGCCTGACATAAAGTTCACCCCCAAACAGTACCTTCGGCCCACTGTCATTAGCGCCACATCCCTAGGTAACACTAGCTCCGTCGATAGGGGCGTTCCTCGAAATGGGACCCCAGTCAAAAAATATATGTCCTCCACCGCAGTGAAGGCAATCTGCTCTCCCCGCACTATGAAACAATGCAGGTCCAAACTCCACATCCGAATAAGGAACTACATGAGATACTCCTATGCTCGTATCAACGGGCACTCAAAGAACTTCAGCAGCCCACAGGCTGCCAAAGTAGCACATACCCCTGGATCCTCAATCGCCACAACATCTCTCAACTGGGACCAATCCCGCTCTCGCCAACCAACGGGAATCATGAAAAATGATCACCTACAGCCACATAAAATAGTCCTAAGTCAGCCAAATGGACCATAAACAACATTAAAAAGATAAGTTTTACACCCGTTAGCCTTGCCTCCAAGGCGGGGCTGTTTAACCCACAGGCGTGCACACATGCACGCCTGTTCACTCCACAGGCGTGCACATATGTGCGTCTGTCCACTCCACAGGTGTGCACTTAGGAGCACCTATCCATCCTTCAAGAATGCATGAGTGCATGCCTACTCAACATATAGGGGCGCCTTCATGTGCCCCTATCACAAACATAGGCGCGCATTAGAGTGTGCCTGTCCAATACAAAGTTGCACACACATGCGCGGTTGTGTAGCCAACAGGCGTGCACATAATGCATGCCTTTGTCCCCCTTTCAAGTGCCCCCATGCATGCCTATCTAGTGGAAAATAATGCACTTGTGCACGCATACTTTCGGATCGCCTGTGCACGTGGGGGCCCACACCCATAAAACCCCCTGTACGACCCCTTGTACAGCCCCTACCCAAAAATGGAAACCCTAATTCTATGCAGGATTATCAGACCACTAACCTGAAGCTCACTGGTCCTCGATCAGATGCCTCATCCTCCCAAAATCTCCAAATCTCCTCTAAATACTTCTCGTCCAGTCACTATAGCAGCAAGTACAAATGAGGCAACAATGTGGGCCCTACAGCTATATATAGGCCTTTTCGCCAAAATTCCACTCACCATTCCGGGAGCTCCGAGTGTCCATTTCTTGATCCGTCTTCAACCACGGGATTAACATCCTGCCATCTACATCACGATAGTCCCTAGGCCTCTTTTCATCCTGAGCCCCTGGGACACCATTTTTTCATACCCCGACTAGGTACGCATCCGCATATTCAAAATTATCAAATAAATGCTTGTATGTTCATTTCTCTTCAGATTTTGTTCATGTTGGGTATTTGGTTTTCAGGTGTGCAAGTACTTGGTCATCATACATCAACGCAACCCCTTCAGGTATATACTCAACACTGGCATGTAGTCATTCCCTCTAAATCTCACTTACATCTCCAGTCATACCCTCTGACATTTGCCTCTAGGATCCCCATTTCTGACTCTGCAGTACCAACAACTCCATTTCCATCTTCAGTACTGTCACCTGGTAGCACACTCCCCCACATGAGTTTTCCCATTCATAGCACCCTTTTTCACATTGACACTCATGTTGTTTTTCAACCCTATTAGGGATGGGAGTCTCGATAGTCTTCCATTATGTCGTGAATCAGCCACATACTCATTCTCCTCATTTTGCTAGCTTTCCCACCGAACTCCTAGATTATCTCTTTAAGATTCTATTTTTTACTGCACCTCCATAGTATCATGAACCCTCCATTTCATCTACAATTAGTTTCCCCCCCTGCAAATTTCCTTTTGTTTCACCTACCTCATACAGAAACCCACCAATGGGGCCCCCACCCTCCACCAGTTCTCCAAGCAAATTGTGCCCTACCCAGGCCAACCATGTTACATTGGGGCACTCGTTTTTGTATTTGTACACTTATCCCAAAGTATTCTTTATTTATTATACAAACACCTTTGTTTCCATCATTTACATCACCTTTTTTGTCGTCACCTTTGGCGGCTTTCTTTCCTTTTTGGCCAAAGAAACCCATGTCGCCCTTGGTTGGGGCACTACTTATTATCTACCCTTGATGACATCGTCTAGATATTTTGGGTATCCCACCAGCCACTTACCTTTTCCCTCTAAGCTTGTTCACTTTGTCCCACCTCTGGCACAACTTATCCCACGTCTTGTTGTCCCCCTGACACTCGACTTAGTTGAACGGTTGCGGCCACTTATACTTCACATATACCCCCAACCAAGGGTAGTCTTGAGTCTCCATACATATTGACTTCGACCATGTACCTCTTCCAAATTCCTAAGCTCACATAGTAGATTTCATGAAGCCTTTGCTTCTGGGAGTCGCGTCCCCCTTTTGTCGACATCAACACAGTTTTCCAAAAGGACGACAGTATCTTGACTCTCATTACCTTACCAATGAGAGCTCTCAAATGGCACAGGGAGAACCACAATTGCTCGCTATTATCGTTGACCCCCATAACATTCGACACCAACACTTTCTCATGTTACGGTGGGTCTTACTTTGCGACTATTGCAGTTATTTCTTATATTCCCCGAAGACCTCTGAACTTGGCTAGGCTATCAATGCCTACATAATCCATGATACTTCTTACAGATCTCATTGATTACTATTAAAAGTATGTTCCTCCACAGAATTGTCTTCTGCCTTTATCATGACTGCCCCTGAGGGCACTGCAGTTGTCTACATCAACACTTCATTCCCTTTTTTGAGTTACATGACACGAGCATGGGGCATGCCCGCCTCATTTGTACACAGTTTATTTATACACACCTTATGGAAGGTCGGGTTCTACAGGTTCCTTTCTCCCTCCAACAGGTAGCTCTAGACAATCCCACTATCGCTCTCTCTTACAACAACACTCTTAGTAGAAGAAACATTGATGGATTTCAGCTATATGTACGCTCCTAACCTCATCCATCAGGGGGCATTTGTTATCACTGAAATTTCTTCCACAAATGGTTACAAGAATTCATCATTGCTAAATAGTTATGAGGTCACCCATGGACCAAAAATATCACAAAAGCATTCCCAAAGGGTCAAAACTATACAACTAGTGAAAAAATTAAAAGGCCCCATGAAGACACGGGGCGTGCGTGCACATGCGCAAAACAAAAATGCAAGATTCGTACACATGTGCACGATGCGTGATTGTTGTCGCAAAAAGTCGTGCACCTGAGAAATGACGCATTTATGAGAGTGGTCGGCCTCCCACCCACTCCTGTTTCAGCTTCCAAGTTGATTTGACACTCAAATCTAGACTAGATTCGACTGGGTGGATGGTCAAAGACCCAGAAATTCCCTAGTTAGCCTCTTTACACACTACAAACTAGTTGAACAATACCTCAAAGGAATGCTATAAAAAGGCCATGGATACACTTCATTTTTCAAGGAATTCATAGCAAAGTTATGCTGCCATTATTCTCTTGAGGAATCTTCTATCCTTGCCAAGAGTATACTTGCATCATTAGATTGGGTAATCCATCTCACCCCTTGAGTGGATTAGCAAAGAATTCTTTCACCATTTTCATTTTCATTTTCATTTTCAAAGTTGTAAGAAGAGCTTATTTGTGGGGGTCCAAGAACCCTCCCTTGGAGGAAGAAGGGACTCACAGTCCTCTTTCTTCTTGGTGTTTTCTTTCACTAATATCAGCCTTATCATTGGTGACATGGGTCTCATTGTTTCTTTTGTCCTTATGTCCCTATGTTTGTCAATTTAGTTGTTGTTTTATTTCTTAGTTTATTTCTTAGTTGTTGTTTTATATTTCTTTCTCTAACCCTTTTCCTTGTAGATGTCCTGCTTAGTAAACCCAACTAAGCTTGCAAGAACCTCTATTTTTCTCACTAAGGTGACAAAAGAGGCACAACACCGAGCGACCTTGTTCTTTTCACGCTCGTAAAAGTATTTGAAGAAAACATTTGATGGGAGGTAGGTTATCACTTTTCTGGTCTCATCAAACTAATTTACGAAAAAGGAACTAAGAGGTTCCTCTTTAAGTGTTTTTCAGACTCTCTAAATATGAAAAAATCCTGAGTTTTCTCTCTTTGGACTCATTAAAAAAACATCGAAAGACCTATATGGAACTGAACCACTCCTTCTTAGGGTTCATTAAACATACTCCGAGGGACTCATCTAATGAACTTACATCAACAAGCATATGTTATCCTCCTCAAGCTTACATAAAAATAAAGAGGAACTTGCCAAAAATGGTGGGGGAAAATTTGGAAAAGAAATATGTCTCTATATTTGTGTTAGTGGCAGTAATAGTCACTCTTGAACATGAAACCCCCTTCTTCATTGAATCTGGGTTGGGAAATTCATTTTTCTCTCATTTGACCTTCTGCAAGTTCATATCTTTAGTCGTCTTTGAGTTAATGCTGCCAAGACCATTGTCATGTAATTCATATGTTCAAGAGAATTTCAACCTTTCACAATCCTTATATCGAGTCAACCATCTACAGTTATCAATTCTTACCATGTCGACCTTCCCTGTGTCAGTTTCAAATCATCTTCACACTTTGATCTACCTTAAATTTGTTACTTGTTTCATGTCATTGATGGGGGATACATCAAGGCCCTCCTGTGACGAGTCTTTTCCTGTCAACTTCGACTCATTGTCCAGGAACAAGACTTAGATGTCAATTAGTACCTCAAAACCTACATGCCTCAATGGCATGTTTCTTCACTTTCGACAGTAGGTTCACATCATTGACCCTTGATTGAGATATTCTATCGATTGCTTGACTACGTCTCATTTATTCGCACTCGTTGGATTGTACTAAGGTATCTTGGGAATCATTGACATCAATGGTGATTTACCTTGCACTTGTTAACGGTTTTCATCAATGGCCAGTAATCAAGTGGTTTCTACCATGTTCGACTCCAGCATCTGTAATCACATGGTTAGATTCGTACTTACAGACAATGGGATTGAAGACCCTGGATCTCATTGTTTCAATCCAGGTTGCGATGGAGTATTTATGATTCATATTGACACATAGATCCACTTTGTATGTTTCATGGCTATGTCTGAATCTGATTTTTCTATGAGCATAGATCCATAGTGTATTCTTGGTGGCTATGTAGAATCCTGGTGACATGGATCCACAGTGTATGATTGGTGGCCATGACTAACATTTATGATTTAAATCACTTGTATTCTGAGTATGGGAATGCCTAGCTTAGAGATGGTATAATATTGCACAGATGCTTGGTTGTTTGCAGGTTTCTTATTGGTGCGCTCCTTGTTTCCGACACACACACGTATTCTACAAAGTATTTTGGCTGTCACAAGTTCCATCCTCATACTTTGGGGGTCATTCTATTATGCAATATTTTAGTCACCCTAGTGATGTTTCTACAACATGTGTTCAGGCTTCCGAAATAACCTTTCTTCATGAAAAAAGTGACTAGCTCCCTCTTCTACAAAACTTGTTTTTAAGTCCGTCACAGGCCAGCCATAAGGTACAGTGTGGAAATGCTTGATTTCCATAGGCTGTCATGAAACTACTTGGGATGTTTCCATATGCTACACTATAGACAGGGTGCGACGGCATTGGAAGACTGATAAAAGGTTGAAGTTCACGAAAGTTATAGAAGGGATCTTCTAGAATATGAGGTGGCATATGTATGGTTGGGATCCTACTCGCTTCTCTGATTTGGTGGGATCATCCTAATCTCTTTAACAATCTCTCTTTCTCCTATATAATGATGTATTTCTCATGGAAAAGATTAAGCAAGTAGAAAGCAAGATCAAGAAAGGAATTAATGAAGGAATAGGCTGAGAATTGTGTGAGGGATTCTATCTCTATTGATTCTTTAAGTCTTCATCTGTCCATCAAGTTATTGTGGATTCTCTTCATGCAAGTTTGGAGCAAGTGTGTGTGTTGGAGAAAAGGGCCACCGAAAGGGAACCTTGAAACATCAAGGTTGTTTGGTTGTATCTTCCACTTTTACTTAATATAATACAATGGCATGTTTCTTTCCCATAAAATCATTCTCATTTTATTACATGGCTGCTTGATCACATGTGTAAGTTTTCATTGAATATACTATTGTTGCTTTCACTTTGGTTGGTTTGTGTTTCATTACAGATCCAATATCACAAGAGCACCGGAGTGGAGCAAGGACAACAAAGACATAAGGAAGCGATATTCAAAGGTATGCCATTCATCTCTTGTTTGATAGTAAATCAAATGATTAAAGCTTAGGGAAAGAGTCATGTCCTGTCTTGTTTTGTTCTAGATCTAGGTGGATCTAGGGAGATCAATTTATGTCTCCATTCACTGATTTATCCAATAACACTTGTTTGAGTGCATCATTAATGCTTTTATCTCATCTTTTAGACTAACATGATTTTTTTATTGTA
This sequence comes from Picea engelmannii, assembly GCA_009831015.1. Taxonomy (NCBI): domain Eukaryota; kingdom Viridiplantae; phylum Streptophyta; class Pinopsida; order Pinales; family Pinaceae; genus Picea; species Picea engelmannii. The sequence goes on from ML789406.1 coordinate 125,866, forward strand.
TCTTTGAGTGTATTGAAATCCTTTTCTATTTGTTCCAACTATTTTTTCAGATCTGTTATACTTCTAGTGGTTGGAGGTGTATATTGTTGCGATATTTTGATGATGTGGAGTAGTAAAGGTGGAGCAAGGAAGGGTGGCGGTGAGGATAATCCAAGCAGGACACGACAATGTATTAATAGAAATATATGTGTCTGCGGATTATTTTAACCTTGTATTTTACTTTTATATTAATACTTTAATATAAAGTAATTAAATATTATATCCCAGTTTTCAAAACACTTCCTTATGAAATACTTCTCCTTCTACATCACTTGACTTTGATTTCTTCCTTTTACTTTCTCTCTCATATAACATTATATAT
>ML789406.1:126242-137507 GCA_009831015.1 Picea engelmannii
TGTTGTACTTTGTAAGAAAAAAAAAAACCCGGAGGCCAAGGCAATAACATGGGCCAATGGTTTACCAAAACCACGAGCTTGTAAACCACCAATGGTAAAATCAAATTTTTACCCTTACTTATTCTCTCTCTCTCTCTCTCTTTTTAATTTATTTTCCTTATAGTATCTTCCCAATACCATGGGCAATTACCATGGGTTTTTGAAACCATGCTTTGATACCAATGTTGGGAGAATAAATCCTGATAATCATGAGACTGAAAAATATGTATATATAATATTCTTAAAATATATTTGATGATGATGTATTTGTTTACAAAATATCCATGATTATATATTAAATGGGAAATAAATAAGAGTCATGACTTTTTAAATATTCATGAGTCATTTATTTATGGTTTTTTCTTATTCGAACTTAAATATGTATATAACAACATGTTGTTGGACATGGTGTTGGCATTGATGTTAAAGGAGACCAATATGGTAAATATTGGACATAGTGTATGTTGTTGGAATTGACGGAAAGAGGATAAATATGGTCACTGATAACTTGATTAATGTTTATGTATATTCATATCAGTATCCTACAAAAGTTTAAGTTGAATTATGTTACTGACATCCATTCATAGAGGAAGCAATTGAACAGAAGTGAAGGGATTGTTCACTCCATGAAGATATCATTGGAAGACCTTTATAATGGAACCTCAAAATAATTTATTGTGCTCTAAATACAAGAAGAAATAGTCAAATCTAGTGCTTCAATAGAATACAACAGGTGTCAAGGATCTCGTGTAAAAATCTCAACAAGTTTCCTTCAAAGAATATCATGTACCATCTGTCTCGCACATTTTCTGGGGAAACTTCTTACAAGTCGGCTAATTGGGCGTGTTCTGCAAAAAAGCAATGTTGTAGAATTTTGAAATTCATTTATGTCACTCTAGAACTTTTTATGAAAATAATTGTCTGATTTTCATGCCTTTTTAAATTAAAATCAATTAATAAAAAAAACATCAACATTTGTGTTAATTAAATGAAGAGGTGAAATGCTTTATTATTAAAAAGACACATTGGTTCATTTTCTCTTTTACAAAAAGACACATTGTTTCAATATCATATACCTCTTGAGAGACTATATAAATAGAGAAAATTGGTAAGAAGGAAAGTGTCTCTGCAGTCTAAATTAGAAGATCAAAAGAAGTAGCAGAGTCCAAGAAAGAAACTGTAAACATTTTATGTAGTGAGGGTGGTAGGGAGGATCTCGACAAGATTGCATTCCTCCATAGGTTAAATTCTGTTTCACGAGGGAGTTGGTGCTTCCTAGAGTTGGTGCTTTGAAACAAGGGAGTTTGTGCTCTAAAACCAAGGGATTTGTGTCTCCTTGCATTGGAGCTTAGAAGAAGAGTGATTGGTGTCTCTCACACAATTGTAACTTGTACTTGTTATTGTTATATTTAAATTTATGTATTCAATACATTCTTGTTGATCAATTGTTATGATTAATTAATTTGTTAATTAATAATTGTTAAAATTTTAAAAGAAGAATAAATATTGATTCACCCCCCTCTCAATATTGGCCAATATTTCAACACATGCCTCACATAGAAGTGATCCAGGAGTTGTGTGAATCCCAAAAGATTCAATAGACATGATGCATGTAGAGGATATGTGGCCCGATAAATTCAAGGGTGAAGTACAAAGCCTACGATTGAGCATAGCCATGGATGGAGTTAACATGCATTCCCTCCAAAACACCAAACATTCTATTTGATCAGTGATAGTGATCAATAAAATTACCCCCCCATGGTTGTTCGTGAATAATGAACTTCTTATGATATCTCTTATAGTCACGAGTTGAAGACAAGTGAAGAGAATGGATGTCTACCTCCAACCATTGATCAATGAATTTAAGAAACTATGAAAAGTGTTACATGTATATGATGCATCAAGACCCATACCAATGGAGAGGTATTTTACATTGTATGGAATATGTACGTACATGATGCATGCTTATCCAGGACTAGGAGTTTTCTCTGGTAAGCATGTTGATTGATTTGTTTATATATGTAATGTTATTTGGCATACTTCATTTGGTGAAACTATCTTTTTGACACTAATATGATATGTATACAATAACATTGTAGGTCCTGTGACAAAAGGGTATTATGGATGTAAATGTTGTGGACCTTCTATAAACGCGATGTGGTCCAACCATCTACAAAATCCAATGTATGACTACTCAAGGGTATTCCTCCTAGAAGAACACCCTTATAAATGAGTTGCAACAGATTTCAATGGTAAACTAGAGAAAACCCAAATACATGAAATAATCACATTGACAAATTGGATTAGGGCGTATGACATAGAGAAGGAGAAGGAAATGGTAGAATTGTTTGATTCAAATGGGGAACCTATGTTTGATGATCCTGAATTTTTTGAAACCTATGTTGAGAAAATTTCCATTTGAATGAAAAAGAAATCTGTATTTTATGAACTTCCATATTGGGAGCATATTAATATTTCCCAGTTACTAGAACCCATGCATATATTCAAAAATGTTTCATATTATTTATGGAGGCACATAACATCGAATAAAAGAGACACATTGGTTGCTAGGAGAGATCTTATTTCTTTGAATACTAAAAAGATACATTGGCCAAGAAAATAAAGTAAAGGAGTGGATGGTCCCTCTTGGTATTTTAAAGAAGGTGATGTCCCATGGATTTTAAAGAAAGATTATCTTACTATGGTAAAGGATGTTATATTGGGCATGAAGGCATATTATTTATATGGTTCGACTCTACGACACTACTTCACTATAGAAGGGAATTTTTCAGGGTTGAAATCACATTACCATATGAACCTTCTAAGGGTATGTATGTTGAATACATGATTTTTTTTCTATAGTGTAGGTTAAAATATACTATGCACTCATAGTTTTATGGAAATTAACTATGTGTTCATCTATTTTGTAGTGTCATTATCCTTTTCTCGTGCATGGTTGTGTGAACCATGACTTCCCCTAGGATCTGCAACATTCCATATTGAAATTATCTCCATTTGTAAATTGGATCACATCTAAGGATATTCATATGGATAGAATTCCATAGTGGCATCAAGAGATAGATGAAATTGTTTGTATGTTTGAGAAGGAATTTCCCACGAGTTTTATGGACTTGCAAGTCCATATTCTAATTCACCTAGCTGATGAGGTTGAATTAGCTAGGATTCTATCATGTCATTTGATTTTGTTCTTAGAGAGGTACATGAAACAATTGGAAGGGTTTATCCAACAAAGGGAAAAACCAAAGGGATCTATGGAAAAGGGGTACATAGTATATGAGTTGTTCACGTATTCCAGTGTTTACATCAAAAAAATTGACAACACATGTGGGGAAATGGTTAGGGATGACCAACGGGATGAGGACAAAAGGGAAGGGGAGATACGCCAAACAAATAGAAAAATATGCATGATAAAGAGTAAGTCACTTATCTTTTTTCAAATTTGTATAAAGAAATTTTTTGCACTAAAGTTGATAATATATATTTGATGTCATACTATTAATTCTGAATTATTGTATACATTAGTGAATTTAGAAATTGATGCCATCGATAAATTTGTTCTTTATAATGCAAAGGAAACACAACCATGGTTCGTGTTGTATGAAGAGAAAAGAAGGAAATGTGATAGTGATAGGAAATTGTTCAATTGGTTGAATGGTAGAAGCATGTCTTATCTTGACTAACCATATCATAGAGAAATATAGCATGTCATGTTATTACCCATGTGAAGAAGAGTTGGAGGCACTAAACATAGGGATCAAGTGCAACAACTCTATAATAATATCTCTGAGCACCACATTAAATTTATAATACACATTTGAATTGTAACATACATTATGTTTTTATTAATTCTCAAGTTATTAGATATATGATATTGTCCTTTGTTCACATTTTTACAAGTGCATTTGTTTCCATCTATGTGGGCATATGGACACCATTTTTTCAATGAGGATTTTGATGATGGACACATAACACAATATTGTGGAGTGGAGGTCGAGTTTGACCAATCTAGTCATGGTAGCCACCATGATCAAAATCTAATAGAGTGGAAGTTATGTAACATTGGAAAGATACAAGATATCATGCAAGTGGACTTCTCATATTTTCTTTATGTTATTTTTAGTTGCAAGTGGTGGGATACCTTCAACTAGAGAAATGTAAAATAAGATCGAAATAGTGGGGTAATGTATTAACCCTAAAAAACATGGGTTAAAACTAAGGATCCTTATGTTTTCCCAAAACACTACATCCAATTTGTTTTTACCTAGATGCGTTGGATGGGGATTAGTGGTTCATACTAAGACATGATAGGAGATCAAAACATATTTTTGAGAAAAATAATGTTATAATTCCAAGCGAGGAAGATAATTAGGGTGATGAAAACGAACAGTGATATGTAAATGTTTTGTTTCAACACTTATATTGTAGATGTGTCATTTTATTATGGGTATCTATAATTGGCCAATTATGTTTTTTTTCTTCATTTTATAATCTTGGATATGAAAAGTTAAAAACCATTTCCAACCATCATATTGAAAACACATTAAAAAGTACAAGCATACAATTTGGTTTTGATATATTTTTATTGCTTATTATAGCAAATTTATGTTGTATTCTATTAACATATGTTTATGTCAACTTTTGAATTACTAAGAATAAATTGACATATCAAAAAGTTGATGATGTATTCATACAACCTGAGTGGGCCTAATGGTTAAGAACATGTGTTTCCTCCTAAGAGGTCACAAGTTCAAATATAGAGGGGGATAGGGTATGTATACCTCCGTAGACTTTACCAGTCAAATTGTTGGGCAGAGGAGGTCTTATACACCAATTTGGTGTCTAGCTTGGCCATGACCTTAAAAATAGATTATTATTATTATTATTAATACAATAGTAAAGATTTATTTACAAGTATATTTTATTTTTTTAAATGATAATATTGAAAATTGAAATATTCAAAATTAAAATAAATATATACTTACTTTGATGGAACTTCTAAGGGAAATTCCAACAAAATAACTTCTTGAAACATCTATGGGTTGTGGAATCACACTTGTGGTGTTGGAATTACAAACGTGGATGGCATTCCCAAGCTTAATTAGTGAAACTATCATGGCCTTCACCTATTCAACTTCATCCATTAGTTTTATAAACATTTAAATTTATATTAATTATTATTTTTACATTATCCTTGGAATAAGTGTTAATATAGTAAGGAAATGGAAATTCAAAAAGACTCTTTTCTAGAGGCCAGTCACAATTAAGGAAAAATTTAAGGATCCATACTTATCTAAAAGTATAGATAACGTTCCTTAGATGTGTGCAGTTTTGTGGATAGATGGTAATTGAGATAATTGATGTCAAATGGACATTTACATCAAAATGTTATTGTTCATCACCAGACTTGGATTTAATTCCACCTCAAACATTGACGAGTTGGCTTCTTCTCTCTACATATAACATTATGGTTGAAATTGTTTGAACATAAGCCATTTGATGCTCAGGATGTTATGGGATTTGGTATTTTGAATGATATATTTTCTGGATTTTGAACCTTTTTACTGAGTTTCAAATCTGATTAGATTGCAACAAAACATTCAAGAGCACATTTTGTGACACAGAAGTTATTAGTACAAATAAAGAAAGGCCATTTCTAGATATTTATTTATTAGTTAAGCCATCAATAGTTAATTTCCAAGAAATGAAAGCAGATTGAAGACAGGTGGCAGAGCATCCAAATGTCAAAGATTTGGAGGTCTCGAGTCATAGAAAGTTATGAGAGGATTTATGCACAAGTGTCACCATAGTTCAATGAGTAAAGCACCTGGCAATCAAAGATGACTTTCTTGGCGTATTTCCAGGAAGTAACTGAGCACTTGGCAACAAATAGCAGTTAAAACAACTCCCAATTTGAAGGCGCTTTCAATTATAGCAGTTCCAAACTTCATGCAATTGAATAATTGAGATGTTATTTTGAGATTGTATTTCCTAAAAATTAGACAGAGTTTGTTGTTTCATTTTATATGAAAATGTGCAAATTGTAGTGATGGAGGGTGGTCCAAGACCCAACAGGATATTTGGAGAAGGTAGTTTACCTGAGTGTGCTTATTTTGTAAGCATGAGGGCATTGTTGTATTGATTCCTCTTAGTTATTGAAGACTCATGAGAGTTGTTTTATCAGAGTGTTGAAATTTGTCTTTCATTTCTTTGTCTTCATACTTGAAATAAAATATAGTCATTGAGGATCAGTGATTGCTTCTGATTTGTAGATTCATGAGCAGCAATGGACCTATTGTAATTTCTTATAAGTCATTATTTTGATTCAAGTACCTTGCATTCATTTTGCAGAGAGGATCCCTGCCTGGTGGATGTTTTTCTTCATGTTTTTTCTCTATTCTTCTACTCATAAGCATATAAGCTCATTATATGATGTGCAACTCAAGTGCCTTCAATCCATAGAGTGATTACTTGACTCCATGCTCAATGGTATGTTATTGATTTGCGGTTGTTTTAAATCCTAGCCTGTTGCCATATCCTTTTCCTCACTTAGTCTTTTTGATCCACATACCAACTTAATTTACTCTTGATATTCAAATGAGTACTAGGCTTACATCTACAGTAGTCTAGGTGTGACCTCTAGTGCTAACACACCACATAGATGTTTTTAAAAAAATGTAAAAAAGACCAGATTTAAGACCAATTTTAAATTCTAATTCGATGAAATTGAAAATAAGGAGGTAACAAACAATTTACCTAGTCTCTTCTCACCTGAGTAGGCATGGTTTCCTTGTAGAGAAAAAATTAAAATGTGCATTGTTTTCCAAAATTAAAAAATGAATGGTATCTACCGACGAATTTATCGAACTAAGGAAGCAACACTATATAGCATTGAAAATAGGGTGGTCATAGAAGGAGTGTGAGCACCAGTGATTTTTTGAGTGGTTGGAAGCAAAAAGGGAAATGTGATAATGAAATTCGGTTCAGTAATTCTTTTATTTTATTTTACCCTATTGCGATGTGCTCAATAGTAAGATGCACCGGTGCGTTATGTAGTTTCAGATCACATAGGTACACTTAATTTATTTTACCATATTGTGTTGTGCCATATAGTAAGATGCATCAATGCATGGTAGTATGTGTAATGCATCGGTTGGATTTTTGTCTGTGTTAAAAAAATTTAAGCTACAGTACTATTAAACACACCTTTATTGTCGTTTGGTGTGCCACTATTGTATACACGCTGGGGCAGTTAGGTTTCTTCAACACACCATATAAGGTTTTTTGGTTTTTTTAAATTAATTTTTTTATTGAATAGCCAACTATTCAAACTTGATTTGGTGCATCCTTCATATGTGCACCAATGCTCTTGATTTAGCATGGAGCACCAATATGAATTTTATTTAAATAACATTTATTGGTGTGCCTTATTAGTTCAACATCTGGGCATTATGATTGTGAGTGCGCCAATGCATTTGTACGATTTCATCTTATCAATGTAAAAGCCTCCACAAAAAAATCCACGCACCTGAATCAACTAACATTATTTGCTATAAACAAAGAAGGGATCATTTTTGGGGGGAGGTTTGACAAAAAACGCCACTACAAGGTGTTCTCCTTGCAGTGTTTCATGTACATCTTGAATAGTTTTCCATCCAAGTCATGGTCTTTGAATTGTTCTTTTTGCGAGAGTTAGGTCTTTGAATATCACCATTTATTTGGATTATCCACTACCATTCCCTTGAATTGGAGCTATGGGAGATCCTCCTCTTTGGCTTTCCCCCTACTCTCTCTCCTAGTAGCCATACTATTTATGTTATTTACCATGAACATATTTATATGGAATTAATATTTTTTTTTTTGCAAGGTATGGGTTGCATGTATTTAGACTCATATTCAAATGTAAGTGCCACCCATAGGGTCTCCACTTAATGAACCTATGACATAGCACATGTATTTGTGGGATATTAAAGAATACCTCTATTTTCACTAGATATTGATAAATACCTCCCAAAATCATTTTATTGAACACACCCCTCCTAATACATATTTCCAATAAAAAAACCCTCATTATCACTAAATATCCTCTATTTTTACCAAATACCCATTTTTATACCCCATTATACCTATTAAAACCCCATACCCTATATCCCCCCCCCCACAATACCTATAATATATTGACTCTATTTTTTGCAATTTTAAAACCCTCTTTATGAATGAACATGATAATATATTGGTCAACAAGGTGAATCCCCCATGGTGCTACCCCTAATTTTTTTTTATTATAATAGTGTAGTGGTGCTTGTTTCATTTGAGTATCACTACTACTAAAGCATGATAACGGAAAATGCAAAATGTATTAGGTATCAATTTTGAAGGGGAAGATTTGAATTTGGACTCAATAATAACCCACATGTGCTCAAGATATTTAATTAGAAATGAGCTACTTTTTTTATCTTTAGAATGATGAAATGCTTTGAGCTTGAACTTGTCAAATAACATTGATGGGCTCAACTTTCTATTCACATTTCCAATGATAAAAAAACCTTTAATGTTTTCATCCAACAATCTACCATTGGAATAATATTTTCTTCTTGAAGGACAATTATTTAGGTGCCTCCTTGGTAAGGAAATCTATTAGAAAATGTAACGTCCCCCAGCTTAATCGGGGAACATTACTACGTGGAAATACACATAAACAAAATTTTCTTCTACTAATTAATTCATGTAGCTTACCAACTAGAATTTATACACATATTTAACTAGATTTGGATACCCATAATGAAATCCATCTACAATGTTTTGTATGAACATGATTTCAACTATTAAACTTATTCATAACAACAAATAAACCATTCACATACACGAATTTAGGCACAAAAATTGAACTCATGTAATAAATCAGAAAATAGATAAACACTTATCTTTTTAAAATGTTTATGCAACCAAATGCTTCGAAAGGACATTCTACCCAACCATAAAATTGTTGTTCCAAATATCAACAACAATTCACCCCTAAGATAGGGCTAGGAATATACAAGATAAGGGTTCCTCTAATAGTGCACTCATAGCTCAATATCCCACAACCCATTAATATTCTCCTACATCTATCCTAAATTTCCTCTACCTCTCTTCCTCTTGACCTGCCCAACCTAAGGAATGTACCCCTTCATTGTTTCCATTCCATTGGGCATCTGATTCATTTATTAGGGTCTCTTTGGTACATGTAACCAAGAATCTCTCATCTGGGAACTCAAGGGAACTTGTTGCCAAGAAAAATTACTAGCAATCAACAACAAACACTTGTTTCTATAGTGAAACCCACTCAGGAGTTCACTCTTCAGGCATGAAAACATGCCTCTTCAATTTCCATCTCCAAAATGCTTAGAAAAAAATCTAGTATGCTCTAGAATTCACCCAACCTTCTTGCTCTAGCTCCCAATCTCTTCTCCCATATCCTCTGCTTGTTTTTCATGTAAAACTAACTGTCTAAAATTGATTGTTACTACCCAGAAAATTTTCCTCTATTTTCCTAAGACAATTAATTGTTCAATCTGCCCATTGTTGATTGTACTTCATCCTCGTGCTCCCAATAACTGTGGGATGTGGCTTCTCACACCCACCCTATTAGATGCATTTAATGATTGATATCTCATGCACTCAAACAAAAAATAGAAGGTTGTCCCCAATGGTAATAAAATTCATAAAATTGGGTTTGAATTAATACCCATAAATAATTTTATCATTGGACCCCTCTTAGACACTCTCTAGGAATTCCCCCTTTTCCCATGGATTAATCAGCTCCCATATCTATCCATATCCCCAATAGTTGATATCACATTATATTTATTAAAATTTAGAAAATACATTTCATATATTACATCGCTTGGCCATAGCCACGTTCAAATATACATTATGCATTAATTAAATTGGGAATTATAGTGGGGATGCCAAATTCCACCTCCCCTACAATTGTGAATCGTCCTCAATGCACAACACCATGCCAAAATACATATATAAATTTACATCACAATACTTAGAAAATAAAACAAAATTTTACAATCTTTATCCTTCAATAAACGTTCCAACCATAATCTCCCATTCTTCTCAACCTGCTAACCCAAGGAATGTGCCCCCTTCACTTCCCTCATTCCATCAGGCTACACCATTATTTTTTCACGGCTATCAGCGTAGCTGACCAAGAATTATGAGATGTGGTTCCGGAAACTAGCTGCCCAATTGGAGTCTTGCATTTTTCATCTTTTATTATCTTCAAAATTCACAAAACTTTGTGAGTATTCCTCCCACATAGTTTCTTCATGCTCCCAAATTTCATCTTTGGAACCATAGCAGGTGCATTGAACCTTTACCATCCCTTTTTCTATGTTCCATAGCACTTTGAATTTCTGGTCCAGAATGTGTATTGGTTCCACCCAGAAATTTGTTGGATCATGTTGTCATTGATGCCAATAGTTTGATTGATTGATGTCAATTCATAGTTTGATTGATTGATTTCAAATTGATTGATTCATGTCAAGGAATTGATTGATGCCAAAGTATGATTGAATGATGTCATTGATATGATGCATAGATGAATATCGATCGATGAGATGCATTGTTGATGTAAAGATGAATCATTATTGTCTTATCATGGTTGATAAAGTATAGAAATTGATGAACTCCAAAGTGGTCCCCTTAGGGTGAAATCCCTCACGGGAATATGCTTTATGGATGAGTTATCCTAGAAGTATGGTTGGAGAACCCATGCTTATATGTGGAATAATGAGATGAATATCAGTGAAGTTGTTGGTGAAACTATCCTATATGGATAGTGCTTGTCATGCCATTTCCGATGGTATTTGGAATGTCACATAACTTCTCATGGTTTGAGAGTTATGGCCCTATAAAGATGAAGGACCCTCATATGTAGGCTTGAATCCCCAAAAGTTCAAATAATTCAAAGAGCTTGCAAAGAAGAAAATATTATTTAAATGATAAAGTGAAGTGACAAAGTCAAGGAGGATTATTTAAATAATAAGGAGAAGTGAAAAAATCAAAGAAGATTATTTAAATGATAAAGTGAGGTGACAAAATTGAGGAGGAATATTTAAATGATAAAGTAATGGAGAACTTTCTAATTATGGAAAGTGGTTAACCCTAAAATGAGGAAAATAGGTTAAGTGACCTAGAAATGGGTTAAGTAACCTA
>ML789406.1:140255-161583 GCA_009831015.1 Picea engelmannii
TGTCTCCTTGCATTGGAGCTTAGAAGAAGAGTGATTGGTGTCTCTCACACAATTGTAACTTGTACTTGTTATTGTTATATTTAAATTTATGTATTCAATACATTCTTGTTGATCAATTGTTATGATTAATTAATTTGTTAATTAATAATTGTTAAAATTTTAAAAGAAGAATAAATATTGATTCACCCCCCTCTCAATATTGGCCAATATTTCAACACATGCCTCACATAGAAGTGATCCAGGAGTTGTGTGAATCCCAAAAGATTCAATAGACATGATGCATGTAGAGGATATGTGGCCCGATAAATTCAAGGGTGAAGTACAAAGCCTACGATTGAGCATAGCCATGGATGGAGTTAACATGCATTCCCTCCAAAACACCAAACATTCTATTTGATCAGTGATAGTGATCAATAAAATTACCCCCCCATGGTTGTTCGTGAATAATGAACTTCTTATGATATCTCTTATAGTCACGAGTTGAAGACAAGTGAAGAGAATGGATGTCTACCTCCAACCATTGATCAATGAATTTAAGAAACTATGAAAAGTGTTACATGTATATGATGCATCAAGACCCATACCAATGGAGAGGTATTTTACATTGTATGGAATATGTACGTACATGATGCATGCTTATCCAGGACTAGGAGTTTTCTCTGGTAAGCATGTTGATTGATTTGTTTATATATGTAATGTTATTTGGCATACTTCATTTGGTGAAACTATCTTTTTGACACTAATATGATATGTATACAATAACATTGTAGGTCCTGTGACAAAAGGGTATTATGGATGTAAATGTTGTGGACCTTCTATAAACGCGATGTGGTCCAACCATCTACAAAATCCAATGTATGACTACTCAAGGGTATTCCTCCTAGAAGAACACCCTTATAAATGAGTTGCAACAGATTTCAATGGTAAACTAGAGAAAACCCAAATACATGAAATAATCACATTGACAAATTGGATTAGGGCGTATGACATAGAGAAGGAGAAGGAAATGGTAGAATTGTTTGATTCAAATGGGGAACCTATGTTTGATGATCCTGAATTTTTTGAAACCTATGTTGAGAAAATTTCCATTTGAATGAAAAAGAAATCTGTATTTTATGAACTTCCATATTGGGAGCATATTAATATTTCCCAGTTACTAGAACCCATGCATATATTCAAAAATGTTTCATATTATTTATGGAGGCACATAACATCGAATAAAAGAGACACATTGGTTGCTAGGAGAGATCTTATTTCTTTGAATACTAAAAAGATACATTGGCCAAGAAAATAAAGTAAAGGAGTGGATGGTCCCTCTTGGTATTTTAAAGAAGGTGATGTCCCATGGATTTTAAAGAAAGATTATCTTACTATGGTAAAGGATGTTATATTGGGCATGAAGGCATATTATTTATATGGTTCGACTCTACGACACTACTTCACTATAGAAGGGAATTTTTCAGGGTTGAAATCACATTACCATATGAACCTTCTAAGGGTATGTATGTTGAATACATGATTTTTTTTCTATAGTGTAGGTTAAAATATACTATGCACTCATAGTTTTATGGAAATTAACTATGTGTTCATCTATTTTGTAGTGTCATTATCCTTTTCTCGTGCATGGTTGTGTGAACCATGACTTCCCCTAGGATCTGCAACATTCCATATTGAAATTATCTCCATTTGTAAATTGGATCACATCTAAGGATATTCATATGGATAGAATTCCATAGTGGCATCAAGAGATAGATGAAATTGTTTGTATGTTTGAGAAGGAATTTCCCACGAGTTTTATGGACTTGCAAGTCCATATTCTAATTCACCTAGCTGATGAGGTTGAATTAGCTAGGATTCTATCATGTCATTTGATTTTGTTCTTAGAGAGGTACATGAAACAATTGGAAGGGTTTATCCAACAAAGGGAAAAACCAAAGGGATCTATGGAAAAGGGGTACATAGTATATGAGTTGTTCACGTATTCCAGTGTTTACATCAAAAAAATTGACAACACATGTGGGGAAATGGTTAGGGATGACCAACGGGATGAGGACAAAAGGGAAGGGGAGATACGCCAAACAAATAGAAAAATATGCATGATAAAGAGTAAGTCACTTATCTTTTTTCAAATTTGTATAAAGAAATTTTTTGCACTAAAGTTGATAATATATATTTGATGTCATACTATTAATTCTGAATTATTGTATACATTAGTGAATTTAGAAATTGATGCCATCGATAAATTTGTTCTTTATAATGCAAAGGAAACACAACCATGGTTCGTGTTGTATGAAGAGAAAAGAAGGAAATGTGATAGTGATAGGAAATTGTTCAATTGGTTGAATGGTAGAAGCATGTCTTATCTTGACTAACCATATCATAGAGAAATATAGCATGTCATGTTATTACCCATGTGAAGAAGAGTTGGAGGCACTAAACATAGGGATCAAGTGCAACAACTCTATAATAATATCTCTGAGCACCACATTAAATTTATAATACACATTTGAATTGTAACATACATTATGTTTTTATTAATTCTCAAGTTATTAGATATATGATATTGTCCTTTGTTCACATTTTTACAAGTGCATTTGTTTCCATCTATGTGGGCATATGGACACCATTTTTTCAATGAGGATTTTGATGATGGACACATAACACAATATTGTGGAGTGGAGGTCGAGTTTGACCAATCTAGTCATGGTAGCCACCATGATCAAAATCTAATAGAGTGGAAGTTATGTAACATTGGAAAGATACAAGATATCATGCAAGTGGACTTCTCATATTTTCTTTATGTTATTTTTAGTTGCAAGTGGTGGGATACCTTCAACTAGAGAAATGTAAAATAAGATCGAAATAGTGGGGTAATGTATTAACCCTAAAAAACATGGGTTAAAACTAAGGATCCTTATGTTTTCCCAAAACACTACATCCAATTTGTTTTTACCTAGATGCGTTGGATGGGGATTAGTGGTTCATACTAAGACATGATAGGAGATCAAAACATATTTTTGAGAAAAATAATGTTATAATTCCAAGCGAGGAAGATAATTAGGGTGATGAAAACGAACAGTGATATGTAAATGTTTTGTTTCAACACTTATATTGTAGATGTGTCATTTTATTATGGGTATCTATAATTGGCCAATTATGTTTTTTTTCTTCATTTTATAATCTTGGATATGAAAAGTTAAAAACCATTTCCAACCATCATATTGAAAACACATTAAAAAGTACAAGCATACAATTTGGTTTTGATATATTTTTATTGCTTATTATAGCAAATTTATGTTGTATTCTATTAACATATGTTTATGTCAACTTTTGAATTACTAAGAATAAATTGACATATCAAAAAGTTGATGATGTATTCATACAACCTGAGTGGGCCTAATGGTTAAGAACATGTGTTTCCTCCTAAGAGGTCACAAGTTCAAATATAGAGGGGGATAGGGTATGTATACCTCCGTAGACTTTACCAGTCAAATTGTTGGGCAGAGGAGGTCTTATACACCAATTTGGTGTCTAGCTTGGCCATGACCTTAAAAATAGATTATTATTATTATTATTAATACAATAGTAAAGATTTATTTACAAGTATATTTTATTTTTTTAAATGATAATATTGAAAATTGAAATATTCAAAATTAAAATAAATATATACTTACTTTGATGGAACTTCTAAGGGAAATTCCAACAAAATAACTTCTTGAAACATCTATGGGTTGTGGAATCACACTTGTGGTGTTGGAATTACAAACGTGGATGGCATTCCCAAGCTTAATTAGTGAAACTATCATGGCCTTCACCTATTCAACTTCATCCATTAGTTTTATAAACATTTAAATTTATATTAATTATTATTTTTACATTATCCTTGGAATAAGTGTTAATATAGTAAGGAAATGGAAATTCAAAAAGACTCTTTTCTAGAGGCCAGTCACAATTAAGGAAAAATTTAAGGATCCATACTTATCTAAAAGTATAGATAACGTTCCTTAGATGTGTGCAGTTTTGTGGATAGATGGTAATTGAGATAATTGATGTCAAATGGACATTTACATCAAAATGTTATTGTTCATCACCAGACTTGGATTTAATTCCACCTCAAACATTGACGAGTTGGCTTCTTCTCTCTACATATAACATTATGGTTGAAATTGTTTGAACATAAGCCATTTGATGCTCAGGATGTTATGGGATTTGGTATTTTGAATGATATATTTTCTGGATTTTGAACCTTTTTACTGAGTTTCAAATCTGATTAGATTGCAACAAAACATTCAAGAGCACATTTTGTGACACAGAAGTTATTAGTACAAATAAAGAAAGGCCATTTCTAGATATTTATTTATTAGTTAAGCCATCAATAGTTAATTTCCAAGAAATGAAAGCAGATTGAAGACAGGTGGCAGAGCATCCAAATGTCAAAGATTTGGAGGTCTCGAGTCATAGAAAGTTATGAGAGGATTTATGCACAAGTGTCACCATAGTTCAATGAGTAAAGCACCTGGCAATCAAAGATGACTTTCTTGGCGTATTTCCAGGAAGTAACTGAGCACTTGGCAACAAATAGCAGTTAAAACAACTCCCAATTTGAAGGCGCTTTCAATTATAGCAGTTCCAAACTTCATGCAATTGAATAATTGAGATGTTATTTTGAGATTGTATTTCCTAAAAATTAGACAGAGTTTGTTGTTTCATTTTATATGAAAATGTGCAAATTGTAGTGATGGAGGGTGGTCCAAGACCCAACAGGATATTTGGAGAAGGTAGTTTACCTGAGTGTGCTTATTTTGTAAGCATGAGGGCATTGTTGTATTGATTCCTCTTAGTTATTGAAGACTCATGAGAGTTGTTTTATCAGAGTGTTGAAATTTGTCTTTCATTTCTTTGTCTTCATACTTGAAATAAAATATAGTCATTGAGGATCAGTGATTGCTTCTGATTTGTAGATTCATGAGCAGCAATGGACCTATTGTAATTTCTTATAAGTCATTATTTTGATTCAAGTACCTTGCATTCATTTTGCAGAGAGGATCCCTGCCTGGTGGATGTTTTTCTTCATGTTTTTTCTCTATTCTTCTACTCATAAGCATATAAGCTCATTATATGATGTGCAACTCAAGTGCCTTCAATCCATAGAGTGATTACTTGACTCCATGCTCAATGGTATGTTATTGATTTGCGGTTGTTTTAAATCCTAGCCTGTTGCCATATCCTTTTCCTCACTTAGTCTTTTTGATCCACATACCAACTTAATTTACTCTTGATATTCAAATGAGTACTAGGCTTACATCTACAGTAGTCTAGGTGTGACCTCTAGTGCTAACACACCACATAGATGTTTTTAAAAAAATGTAAAAAAGACCAGATTTAAGACCAATTTTAAATTCTAATTCGATGAAATTGAAAATAAGGAGGTAACAAACAATTTACCTAGTCTCTTCTCACCTGAGTAGGCATGGTTTCCTTGTAGAGAAAAAATTAAAATGTGCATTGTTTTCCAAAATTAAAAAATGAATGGTATCTACCGACGAATTTATCGAACTAAGGAAGCAACACTATATAGCATTGAAAATAGGGTGGTCATAGAAGGAGTGTGAGCACCAGTGATTTTTTGAGTGGTTGGAAGCAAAAAGGGAAATGTGATAATGAAATTCGGTTCAGTAATTCTTTTATTTTATTTTACCCTATTGCGATGTGCTCAATAGTAAGATGCACCGGTGCGTTATGTAGTTTCAGATCACATAGGTACACTTAATTTATTTTACCATATTGTGTTGTGCCATATAGTAAGATGCATCAATGCATGGTAGTATGTGTAATGCATCGGTTGGATTTTTGTCTGTGTTAAAAAAATTTAAGCTACAGTACTATTAAACACACCTTTATTGTCGTTTGGTGTGCCACTATTGTATACACGCTGGGGCAGTTAGGTTTCTTCAACACACCATATAAGGTTTTTTGGTTTTTTTAAATTAATTTTTTTATTGAATAGCCAACTATTCAAACTTGATTTGGTGCATCCTTCATATGTGCACCAATGCTCTTGATTTAGCATGGAGCACCAATATGAATTTTATTTAAATAACATTTATTGGTGTGCCTTATTAGTTCAACATCTGGGCATTATGATTGTGAGTGCGCCAATGCATTTGTACGATTTCATCTTATCAATGTAAAAGCCTCCACAAAAAAATCCACGCACCTGAATCAACTAACATTATTTGCTATAAACAAAGAAGGGATCATTTTTGGGGGGAGGTTTGACAAAAAACGCCACTACAAGGTGTTCTCCTTGCAGTGTTTCATGTACATCTTGAATAGTTTTCCATCCAAGTCATGGTCTTTGAATTGTTCTTTTTGCGAGAGTTAGGTCTTTGAATATCACCATTTATTTGGATTATCCACTACCATTCCCTTGAATTGGAGCTATGGGAGATCCTCCTCTTTGGCTTTCCCCCTACTCTCTCTCCTAGTAGCCATACTATTTATGTTATTTACCATGAACATATTTATATGGAATTAATATTTTTTTTTTTGCAAGGTATGGGTTGCATGTATTTAGACTCATATTCAAATGTAAGTGCCACCCATAGGGTCTCCACTTAATGAACCTATGACATAGCACATGTATTTGTGGGATATTAAAGAATACCTCTATTTTCACTAGATATTGATAAATACCTCCCAAAATCATTTTATTGAACACACCCCTCCTAATACATATTTCCAATAAAAAAACCCTCATTATCACTAAATATCCTCTATTTTTACCAAATACCCATTTTTATACCCCATTATACCTATTAAAACCCCATACCCTATATCCCCCCCCCCACAATACCTATAATATATTGACTCTATTTTTTGCAATTTTAAAACCCTCTTTATGAATGAACATGATAATATATTGGTCAACAAGGTGAATCCCCCATGGTGCTACCCCTAATTTTTTTTTATTATAATAGTGTAGTGGTGCTTGTTTCATTTGAGTATCACTACTACTAAAGCATGATAACGGAAAATGCAAAATGTATTAGGTATCAATTTTGAAGGGGAAGATTTGAATTTGGACTCAATAATAACCCACATGTGCTCAAGATATTTAATTAGAAATGAGCTACTTTTTTTATCTTTAGAATGATGAAATGCTTTGAGCTTGAACTTGTCAAATAACATTGATGGGCTCAACTTTCTATTCACATTTCCAATGATAAAAAAACCTTTAATGTTTTCATCCAACAATCTACCATTGGAATAATATTTTCTTCTTGAAGGACAATTATTTAGGTGCCTCCTTGGTAAGGAAATCTATTAGAAAATGTAACGTCCCCCAGCTTAATCGGGGAACATTACTACGTGGAAATACACATAAACAAAATTTTCTTCTACTAATTAATTCATGTAGCTTACCAACTAGAATTTATACACATATTTAACTAGATTTGGATACCCATAATGAAATCCATCTACAATGTTTTGTATGAACATGATTTCAACTATTAAACTTATTCATAACAACAAATAAACCATTCACATACACGAATTTAGGCACAAAAATTGAACTCATGTAATAAATCAGAAAATAGATAAACACTTATCTTTTTAAAATGTTTATGCAACCAAATGCTTCGAAAGGACATTCTACCCAACCATAAAATTGTTGTTCCAAATATCAACAACAATTCACCCCTAAGATAGGGCTAGGAATATACAAGATAAGGGTTCCTCTAATAGTGCACTCATAGCTCAATATCCCACAACCCATTAATATTCTCCTACATCTATCCTAAATTTCCTCTACCTCTCTTCCTCTTGACCTGCCCAACCTAAGGAATGTACCCCTTCATTGTTTCCATTCCATTGGGCATCTGATTCATTTATTAGGGTCTCTTTGGTACATGTAACCAAGAATCTCTCATCTGGGAACTCAAGGGAACTTGTTGCCAAGAAAAATTACTAGCAATCAACAACAAACACTTGTTTCTATAGTGAAACCCACTCAGGAGTTCACTCTTCAGGCATGAAAACATGCCTCTTCAATTTCCATCTCCAAAATGCTTAGAAAAAAATCTAGTATGCTCTAGAATTCACCCAACCTTCTTGCTCTAGCTCCCAATCTCTTCTCCCATATCCTCTGCTTGTTTTTCATGTAAAACTAACTGTCTAAAATTGATTGTTACTACCCAGAAAATTTTCCTCTATTTTCCTAAGACAATTAATTGTTCAATCTGCCCATTGTTGATTGTACTTCATCCTCGTGCTCCCAATAACTGTGGGATGTGGCTTCTCACACCCACCCTATTAGATGCATTTAATGATTGATATCTCATGCACTCAAACAAAAAATAGAAGGTTGTCCCCAATGGTAATAAAATTCATAAAATTGGGTTTGAATTAATACCCATAAATAATTTTATCATTGGACCCCTCTTAGACACTCTCTAGGAATTCCCCCTTTTCCCATGGATTAATCAGCTCCCATATCTATCCATATCCCCAATAGTTGATATCACATTATATTTATTAAAATTTAGAAAATACATTTCATATATTACATCGCTTGGCCATAGCCACGTTCAAATATACATTATGCATTAATTAAATTGGGAATTATAGTGGGGATGCCAAATTCCACCTCCCCTACAATTGTGAATCGTCCTCAATGCACAACACCATGCCAAAATACATATATAAATTTACATCACAATACTTAGAAAATAAAACAAAATTTTACAATCTTTATCCTTCAATAAACGTTCCAACCATAATCTCCCATTCTTCTCAACCTGCTAACCCAAGGAATGTGCCCCCTTCACTTCCCTCATTCCATCAGGCTACACCATTATTTTTTCACGGCTATCAGCGTAGCTGACCAAGAATTATGAGATGTGGTTCCGGAAACTAGCTGCCCAATTGGAGTCTTGCATTTTTCATCTTTTATTATCTTCAAAATTCACAAAACTTTGTGAGTATTCCTCCCACATAGTTTCTTCATGCTCCCAAATTTCATCTTTGGAACCATAGCAGGTGCATTGAACCTTTACCATCCCTTTTTCTATGTTCCATAGCACTTTGAATTTCTGGTCCAGAATGTGTATTGGTTCCACCCAGAAATTTGTTGGATCATGTTGTCATTGATGCCAATAGTTTGATTGATTGATGTCAATTCATAGTTTGATTGATTGATTTCAAATTGATTGATTCATGTCAAGGAATTGATTGATGCCAAAGTATGATTGAATGATGTCATTGATATGATGCATAGATGAATATCGATCGATGAGATGCATTGTTGATGTAAAGATGAATCATTATTGTCTTATCATGGTTGATAAAGTATAGAAATTGATGAACTCCAAAGTGGTCCCCTTAGGGTGAAATCCCTCACGGGAATATGCTTTATGGATGAGTTATCCTAGAAGTATGGTTGGAGAACCCATGCTTATATGTGGAATAATGAGATGAATATCAGTGAAGTTGTTGGTGAAACTATCCTATATGGATAGTGCTTGTCATGCCATTTCCGATGGTATTTGGAATGTCACATAACTTCTCATGGTTTGAGAGTTATGGCCCTATAAAGATGAAGGACCCTCATATGTAGGCTTGAATCCCCAAAAGTTCAAATAATTCAAAGAGCTTGCAAAGAAGAAAATATTATTTAAATGATAAAGTGAAGTGACAAAGTCAAGGAGGATTATTTAAATAATAAGGAGAAGTGAAAAAATCAAAGAAGATTATTTAAATGATAAAGTGAGGTGACAAAATTGAGGAGGAATATTTAAATGATAAAGTAATGGAGAACTTTCTAATTATGGAAAGTGGTTAACCCTAAAATGAGGAAAATAGGTTAAGTGACCTAGAAATGGGTTAAGTAACCTAAAAATGGGTTAAGTGACCTAGAAGATGAAGAGTATAAATAAGAGGCAAGGGTCTCTTGTGAAACGAATATTTGGTGTGTATATTTTGTGTGAATCTCTTGAGCATGATTGAAGATATATTCTTAGAGAGAGAGAGAGTATGGAGGATCTCATCAGTGCATCAAAGTTTTGGCAAGTCTGAGATCATGACGGCAAAATTCTCGGAAGTTCAGAAACCCTAGTTTCTGAGGTGTACACGGGCTACAGTAAGCCAAGACACGTACATACACGAGTTGTATAAAGACAGGGCACATAAAGTGGATGAAGTCATGGAGATTGGTGGTTGAGCTTGTGACAGGATCTTGAATACTGAAGTAGGTTCCAGATATGCATCCTATTGGCTCAGATATGCCATAGAAACTCTGGTATGGTTGTATTGGTGTCTTGATGGATATTCTTGTTTGTTGTGTGGTGAATTCTTAGGGCATTCTTGGTATGACTGGTATGATGTGGTTGAGTTGGTTGATGGAGTGATCAACACTCTTATGATTCAGTACTGATATGATGGCTATAGTATACTGGTTGTTTACACATGTTTAAGTGGCATGGTTAAGAAGCATGAGTAGGCTATTGGAGAGCTTGGATGTGTTGTGAATGGTTGTGGGTCAAATTAGACAATGACAGACAGAAGACAATGTGAGTGCAGGCTGCAAAGCATATGAGTGTGTGATGAAATGAAAAACCCTAATTGCTCAATGGTGATACGCAAGATGTAGTATAGATTGACCACATACATACGTGAGATGTAGTGAGCCAGGGCACGTACATATGTGGGTTGCACTACTGACAGGTAGCGTACCTATGACAAATTAATATCTGTGGAGGATTGTTGCCTCAACTTAGTTGGTGTTGAGGATGTAAGTTGAGTCTTGCATATAGAGTTGGTGCTCTTATAGAGTTGTACTATATTCAGTTGTTGCTGATAAACCCAAGGATTGAAGTCTGTAATAAAAAGAAAATTTTACATACATCTTGTGTTCCTTGTTTTCCTTGTTGTGATAACTTTTTGATGATATATGTTCACATTTAACTGGTTATAAATGACAGCAATAAGTAAATGAGTAAATGGTGATTTCTAACTAATGATTTTTTTGTAAGAGGGAAGTTTTGGGAAAAAGAGCCCTACACTATTCACCCCCCCCACTCTTAGTGTAGTCGATGTGTCCAACAATTGGTATTAGAGTGGGCCTTCACTATAAGCCTTAACAAGCTTGAAGGATATCTACAGACACACAAATGGATGATGAAGCTCCAATCCTTGATGAGGAAAACTATTCTACTTGGATAATAGAGATGAGAGTGCACTTCAAAGAGATGGGAGCGGGTATTTGGAAGGCAACCATTGGTGGATCAGTTTCATTGAAGAACAATTAAAATTTTGCATCTCAAAGGAAAGGAAATAATAATTATTCATTAGCTCTCAAAACAATTCTTAGTGGACTCTTAAGCCCTATCAAAGAGAGCATGGGACAATGCACTTCCGCCAAGGATCTATGGCTAAATCTAGAAGAGACATATCAAAGAAAGAAAGAGAAGGAAGATATTGAAGACCACTCCATCAAGATCATTAAAGGTAAAGAATCTCCAAAAACTCTTGAATGCATTATTTCTAAATGTGATCTTGAAAACATTTCAAATGAAGACAAAGAATCAAGTGATGATGTTATCACAAAGGAAGATCTTGAAAACTTTTCAAATGAAGACAAAGAATCAAGTGATGATGTTAGCACAAAGGAAGATCTTGAAGACATTTCAAATGGAGGCAAAGAATCATGTGATGATGTTGGAAAAAAGGAAGATCTTGAAGATATTTCAAATGAAGGTAAATAATTCTCAAAGACCCTTGATTGCAATAATTCAAAGAGTTATGATTTTGAATATTTCTCTACAAGTGAAGAAGACAATCTAGAAATAGTTTATGTAGAGTTTGATGGTATTTATCCCATGGAAAGGATAGAAGAATATCTATTAGAAATTCAAAATAAAGTTGAAGATGGTTTATATGAATATAGCAATGACCATTATTATATAGACTATAGCTATCTTTCGGATAACACTAAGAAGTTTCTTAGGAGGAGTAAAAGGCACATATTGAAGTAAAGGGAAATGCTCAAGGAACAAGAAGAGCGTAATAAGACTCAATTAGAAGAAAACGAAGAAGAGATCACTAGACTAAAGAATGAAAAAGAAGATATGAAGATAGTTGATGAGATTAGAAAAAGTTTTGAAATTATTGTCCATCTCAAGACCCAAATTGAAGAATCCAAAAGAGTAGAGGAACTATTGAAGAATAAAATAAGTGAAAAGGAAGAGTCATGTCATAAGTTAGAATATGATGTTGTTGATCTTATAAAAAAATTAGAAAAGTCAAACAAATTCTTGAATAGCTCACAAATCGTGAATGAGATCTTGTAAATTCAAAGACCACCGAATGATAAATCAGGTCTTGGATACAAGAGAGAAGATATGCATGCTGAAGCAAGCACCGCAAAGAAGCATGAGGTAAGTCCCTCACTCTCAAAGGATGAAGACAATGTTGAACATCAACCATCTACACCAGGCAAGAAAAGTTTCAAAAGAACAAAGCAAGGAAGACATCAAGAAGCCATTATTACACCTCAAAAGGGATGGACACCAAAGAAAAGGTATGAAAGTATTTTTCATGGTCAATTTTATTCATGTAATGAATATGGTCACAAAACTTTGGAATGTAGATCTTATGAAAGGAGAAATAATGGAAGATTTTATAATGCCATAAGGTGTTGGAGATTTGATCAAGTAGTACACATTTTTGTTCATTGTCATAGCATGAGATTCTACAGCTGTAGTGGATTTGGCCACAAATCCTAGGATTATTGGAACACAAGAAGAAATTCCATGATGAGGAATTCATATAGCATGAATAGAAGAAGGAATGAAGTAAGAAAGGGAGACATATTTGAAAATATGGAAGCTCAAATCTCAAGTTCTAAGAAGCAAGGACACCTTCAGAAGTGGGTGAAGAAGACTGAGCAACCAGAATAGAACGAAAACCTAAAGGGAAGCTCAAGCGTGTCATGTATTGAGGTATATGCGGGTTACAATGGTAACAATCACGTACATACAAAGGATGACCTTGAATAGGTCACGTACATACGCAAGATATCTTTGCAATAGGTTGTGTATATGTTGTAAGGCCTTGGGGAAAAGGCAATGCATAGGGGTTGCATCTTCATGCGATGGTATAACTCTGTGTTGTAGGGTCTGACATGGTTTGTTGCAAGTTATGACAATGTTTGTTGTGGGTTTTCATGATTCCATATTGGATTATGTAATGTGATGATAAAAAATAATGAAAGTTTATCTTGGATACATGGAACTAACCCGTGAGTATGGATTGAGGCATTTTTGTTGAAGAACAATGTTGGTTATGATAGTGAAGTTATGGCACCTTGGTTATGTGATATATCATGATGATGCTAGCTAGAGATGTCATTGATATATTTGAAGCATACTACTAGTACATGTGTTGTTGGATGCTTAGTTTTTTCTATAGTGAATGGAGGATTGATGTTGATCTATTGGTGTACATGGTTCATACACATTTGAGTTTCATTTATATACCTTATGATTTATTATCAGAAGCATATTTGTTGGATATCTTGGTGCATGCATTTGGCATATGGATGGGCTACATATTGGGACATGTAGTTGGTGAGTTGATGAGGTGATCATATTGTACATCATTGATGAGTCATAGCTTGATCTATAGTTGATGCATGATTGGTACATTTCTAGTACATTGGTAGAGGAACCTACTAGAAGTTTGATTGGCACATGTTTTATGGAGGATTTGGCATATATGTATGAGGATTCATCATCTTGTGGTATCGGTGCATGGTCGATGTACTTTCTTGGTACAAGTGGTGATACATGTTGATGTACATGTTTGGTACACTCATAGATGGTATATGTTTGGATGATGAGTACTTTTCTAAAAGTACACCATTAGTATTACTTGATTAGCATATACTTTGGTACATGAGACATTTGATGGTTGTGGAACTTGGTTCATGGTAGAGGCATATCATTGGTGATATTAAGCACATGTTTGACATATTGGTAGAGGCATATGGTTGATACACTCCATTGATGATATCTCATGGCACATTGTATGGTGTTGATGTGTATGATTGATATGCATGGGTGTTGTGCACGATGAGCACACATTTTGGTACAGGATGTACTTGGTTGATATTTTGTTCATGATTGTCTATTTTTGACATATATTTTGCTTCATGATGTTTGGTATGGCATGCGTTTGATGCATGGACAAGTCCAAGGATCGTCACAGAAAGAGGGGTTGTTATATGAATATGTTTGAGCATTAGCATTTGCAGTAGAATCATGTGTTCATATTGCCGAGAATATAGGGGGAGGCATACCCATAGGGGGATTCATTCTTATTCCCATGATTCTAATATATATTTATTATTTGCATACTTGGAAAGAGCCATATAATTGAAGAAAGAGCACAAAGGCATAATTCCAGGAGGGAGCGATGGTCACAGGGGGAGCATGAGAGATTTATCTTCAGCATTACATCAGAGTGATATCCCTTGTTCAAAAAGTGGAGAGATTATTCAAAGGAATATCAAAGGAATTTAGAAAGGGGGAGCAGCTCCAAGGGGAGAATGACCCTTTTCCATTGATGTCAAAGGGGGAGAGATTAGTCACATTGATGTGATTGATGATTATTGATGTGGAGAGATAGTCACATTGATATTATTGATGACTATTGATGTAGACCATGCCTTGTCTACATGTTGACATCAATGATTGGTGTTGACATCAATGTTGGTATTGCCATCAATGCCAAATTGGGATATTGTTGGATCATGTTGTCATTGATGCCAATAGTTTGATTGATTGTTGTCAAGTGATAGTTTGATTGATTGATGTCAAAGTGATTGATTGATGTCAAGGAATTGATTGATGCCAAAGGATGATTGAATGATGTCATTGATATGATGCATAGATGAAGATGGATCAACGTGATGCATTATTGATGTAAAGATCAATCATTATTGTCTTATCGTGGTTGATAAAGTATACAAATTGATGAACTCCAAAGTGGTCCCCTTATGGTGAAATACCTCACGGGAAGATGATTTATGGATGATTTATCCTAGAAGAATGGTTGGAGAACCCATGCTTATATGTGGAATAATGAGATAAAGATCACTAAATTTGTTGGTGAAACTATCCTAGATGGATAGTGCTTGTCATGCCATTTCTGGTGGTATGTGGAATGTCACATAACTCCTCATGGTTTGAGAGTTATGGCCCTACGAAGATGAAGGACCCTCATATGTAGGCTTGAAGCCCCAAAAGATCAAAGAAGTCAAAGAAGAAAGTATTATTTAAATGGCAAATAAAAGTGACAAAGCCAAGGAGGATTATTTAAATAATAAAGAGAAGTGACAAAATCAAAGAAGATTATTTAAATAATAAAGTGAGGTGACAAAATCGAGCAGGAATATTTAAATGATAAAGCAATGGAGAACTTTCTAATTATGGAAAGTGGTTAACCCTAAAATGAGGAAAATGGGTTAAGTGACCTAGAAATGGGTTAAGTGACCTAGAAGATGAAGAGTATAAATAAGAGGCAAGGGTCTCTTGTGAAATGAATTTTTGGTGTGTATCTTTTGTGTTCATCTCTTGAGCATGATTGAAGATCTATTCTGAGAGAGAGAGTATGGAGGATCTCATGGATGCATCAAAGTTTCGGCAAGTCTCATATCATGATGACAAAAGTCTCAGAAGTTTAGAAACCTTAGTTTCTGAGGTGAATGCAGGCTACAGTGAGCCATGACACGTACATACACGGGCTGTATAAAGACAGGGCACGTGCAATGGATGAAGTCATGGAGATTGGTGGTTGAGATGATGACAAGCTCTTGAAGACTGAAGCAGGTTCCAAATATTTCATAGAAACTCTGGTATGATTGGATTGTTGTCTTGATGGATATTCATGTTTGTTGTGTGGTGAATGCTTAAGGCATTCTTGGTATGACTGTTATGATGTGGTTGAGTTGGTTGATGGAGTGAGTAACACTCATATGATTCAGTACTGATATGATGGCTATAGTATACTGGTTATTTACACATGTTTAAGTGGCATTCATTTTATATGGTTGAGAAGCATGAGTAGGCTATTGGAGAGCCTTGATGTGTTGTGATTGGATGTGGATCAGATTTTACGGTGAGAGATAGAAGATAATGTGATTGCAAGTTGCAAAGGATTTGAGTGTGATGAAATGAAAAACCCTAATTGCTCAGAGGTGATACGCAGGTTGTAGTACATATTGACCACGTACATACATGGGTTGTAGTGATCCAGGGCACGTAGATATGTTGGTTGCACTACTGATAGGTAGCATACCTATGACAGATTGATATCTATGGAGGATTGTTGCCTCAACTCAGTTTGTGTTGAGGATGTAAGTTGATTCTTACATATAGAGTTGGTGCTCTTGTAGAGTTGTACACTATTTAGTTGTTGATGATAAACCCAAGGATTGAAGTCCATAATAAAAATAAAATTGTACATACATCTTGTGTTACTTGTTTTCCTTGTTGTGATGACTTGTTGATGATATATTGTTGATATATGTTCACATTTAACTAGTTATAAATGACAACAATAAGTAAATGAGTAAATGGTTATTTATAACTAATGAGTTTTGTGTAAGAGGGAACTTTTGGGGAAAATAGCCCTACACTGTTCACCCCCCCCCCCCCCCCNTCCCCCCCCCCCCCCCCTCTCAGTGTAGTCGGCGTGTCTAAGAAAATCCCCTTCGTTTTCCACCTAGATCAAAATCCCATCAATTAAGTGGTTAGGTTCAGGAACATATTTATTTAATAATGATACATTAAATACATTATGCACTCTCATGGATGCAGTCAATGTTAGCATGTATGAAACTGGTGATGGTAGAAGTGTCCTCAGACACACAAATTTTATTAAAGAAGGAAAATAAATCACATGATTAATGAAAGAGTTTACAATCTGCAACATTACTCTCACATGAGAAAATGAGAGCTTAAATAAGCTCATCATACTAATTATAAACTAATTTTTGTTATGGACATCTTATCACATAATCATGTGAGTATGACAAGTTTCCATGTACATTAAATAAACATTATAACAATTTCCTATTTTGTTGTTTCTAAGAAGCGACTCTTTTCTAGACTTATTATCTATTATAACAAAATACATTCTAGAAAATCCTAAGTACAATAAAATAATCTTATATTAAGTACTTTAGGATCATAATATCTAACTTTCCCCCCTTTGATCCAAAAGTACATTGGAACATATACAAAGTTTTGCTTTGAACTTAGTAAATTCTATCCTGCCAAGTGGTTTCTTGAAAATATCTAAGATATGATCTTCTAAATGACAATATATTGGTTTGATGACACCTTTTGTGATGAGTGTCCTAGTGTAATGATACTTTGTGTTGACATGCTTTGTTTTGGACTGGAAAACTGGATTTTTAGCAAGTTTAATGGTTGAATGACTATCAATTAACAATGACTAGCTTATGTTTGAGAAATTCCCAAATCTTGTAAAACTATGTGTAACTAGCCAATCTCACATGATGTTTCCCATGTTGATATATAGTCTTCTTCTACTGAAGAATTTTCCACTGCAGTATGATTCTTGCAACTCCAAGAAATTATCATTGATCCCATATTCATCAAGTAACCTGATGTTGATGCCCTATCATCAAAATTTCTAGCAAAATATGCATCTGAATATCAA
The DNA here is from genome assembly GCA_009831015.1 of Picea engelmannii. NCBI lineage: Eukaryota > Viridiplantae > Streptophyta > Pinopsida > Pinales > Pinaceae > Picea > Picea engelmannii. Next base: position 158,004 of record ML789406.1, read on the forward strand.
ACAAGTACCAAATTTGTATTCTTCTTGTACAAAATACCATAATCTTTTGTACATTGAATATATTTAAGAACCCTTTTCACTACATTACAGTTTCTTTCCCTTGGTTCTTGCATAAATATCAATAGAATATTGATTGCATATTGTGAATTTGGATGAGTGGTTTTCAAATAGATCAAGCTACCAATCAATTGCTTGTAACTAGTGGTGTTTACTAATCTCCCCCCCCACCCATCAAATTTCGAAAGTTTTAAGTTTTTCTCCATTGGGATGAGAAAATAATTGCAATCTATCATGCCCAATATTTTCAGTACTTCATATGCATACTTTCATTGACTAATGAAAATGTTTTTTGGATGTTGGAATACTTGAACTCCGCAATAGTAGTGAAGTAATCCCCGATCTGTCATCTTGAATCCAACATGTAATTCCTTCTTAACTTGTAAAATATGATCATCATTATTCCCAATAATGATCAAGTCATCCACATACATTACTAAAATCACCATATTTTTACCTTATAGGCACACATATAAGGTATCATCATGTTCACATCGCTTAGATCCAACTTTATGAAGGTAATCATCCATTTTAGCATACCAAGCTCTAGGAGCTTATTTCAATCCATATAACGACTTGATCAACTTAAAAACATTTTGTTCATATCCTTTGAGCTCAAAAACAAGAGGTTGAGTCATATATACTTCTTCGTGCAAATCTCCATTGAGGAAGGCACTTTTAACATCCATTTGATGTACTTTCCATCCTTTTTTAGCTAATAAAACAATTACCATCTTGATTATGTTCCACTTTGTTGTAGGTGAAAAATTTTCTTCATTGTCAATCCCTTCCTCTTGTGCAAAACCATTGGCTACAAGTCTTGCTTTATATTTTTCTATCATTTTGTCTAGTTTATACTTGATTATGTAAACCCATTTGCATCCGATGGGTTTAACATCTTGAGGACAATCAACAAGTTTCCAAGTAGTTGTATAATCATTCCCGAGTTTAACTGTGTAAGCAGTTTTCCATCACTAATTCATATTCATCAATCATTTCTTTTTATCATTCTTCATATTTTATTGCCTCTTTGAAAGTTGAGGGCTCAGTAAAATATTTTTTTACTAAGGAAAATTTTTCAGTTTTTGTGGTTGAACTTTGTGTTCTTGTTTTTTTTGTTCATCGGTCCTGACATCTTTCAAAAGTTGAATAGCCCATTTTTGTAGTTGAGGTTGACTAGATTGAGGATCCAAATGATCACCATTATTATAAATAGGATTGATAAAAAAAAAAACTCTTCTTTCCTCAAAATTGTCTTGAGGTGGAGTTTCAATATCAAATTGTCTGTTTGATAAAGATTCAAATGAAATTTTTGAAGAAGTATCGGACAAAATTCATGAAGAATTATCATTTTCGGGTGAATTCCTATCTATATCAAACCAACGTTGTTTACTTGGTTGATTTCACATCCTATTTTTCTCCTTGTCTACTTGTTTTTATATTTTTTTCTAGAAGGAATTCATTTTCTTGAGCACTTCTTCTCTTTGTTTCGTCAAATATGACATCTCAACTTACAATAAATTTACCGTTTGATAAGCGATGATATCCCTTATTTTCATTGGAATATCCAATCAATATACACTTTAAACTTCATGAGTCCAGTTTAGTTCTCCTTCTTTGGGAACTAAAGAGGTCCATACCATGCTTCATATGGTGTGATTCCATCCAAAGAAGTAGTCAAAGATATGTTCCTTAAGTAGACTACAATATGTACGACTTCAGCCCAATAGGAGGGACTCAAACATTTGAAATTTAACATATATCTTTACATTCCTAACAAAGTTTAATTCATTTGTTCTGAGACTCCATTTTCTTGGGCAGTGTATGAGTTTGTAAATTTCCTTCCAATTCCCTTGTCTCTGCAGTAATTTTGGAATTCATTGGAAATGAATTCCTCACCATTATCTATACTCAATGTGTTGATCTTTTCTGTAGTCTCATTTTTACTAGACATCAAAAAATCTTAAATTTTTCAAAAGTTTTTGATTTATCTTTTAAAAAATGTACCCAATTCATACAACTAAAATCATCAATGAAAAGAAAAATATGTTTACATCCACCTAGAGAAATATCTAGAGGTCCACAAAGGTTGCTATGAACAATATGCAAACATATGTTTGTGCTCCATGAACCTGTCAGAAATGTCTCTCTATTTTGTTTACCGTAAATGCAAGCTTCACATCTTGTATTCTCCTTCTTAAAAGTGGGAAGTCCTCTAACCATTTTATGTTTTTGAAGTTGTGAGAGACTTTCAAAATTCAAATGTCCAGATCGTACATGCCATAACCTTATAGGTGACATTGCTGAATCCATAGCTCCTACAAAATCTTGCTTCCAAGGAATGACTTTCCTTTCATCCTAAGAAGCTCATCGTCTTCATATCCTTTCATTGTTGTCTTCAAATTCTATTTTGTGGAGTTGATTTTCACCAACCCATCTTCCATGATGATTTGATGTCCTTCTTGTTTAATCATCACTAAGGACAATAAATATTTTTTGAATGTAGGTACATACCAAACATTCAAGATAATTTTCTCTCCAATTCTAGGAAGAGAAACTTTCACAGTACCTTTTCCAAAAGGTGTGTGTGTTGTATCATCAACCAAGAAGATTGAATTTAATTGGCATTCTTAAAATTTCCAAAAGAAGTCTCTTCGAAAATCATGTGTTGAGTATTGTTGGATTACTGAGAGGGGGGGTGAATCTATAATAGAGAAATTTAATCCTTTTTAACCATATAATCCAAGTGTTATATCAATGAAGCATTATCATCCAATAACTGCAGAGTAAATAAGCAATGAACAAATGAACAATCATACACATACACAATACACCAGTGTTTTACGTGGAAACCCAAATCAGGAGAAAACCATGGAATGTTTTTTCTTATATGTCTTGACCAATTACATTCATTAGAAGCACCAACTTCCTTTGTTTTCCAGCTGCAACTGGAAGGAGGCTCCAACCCCCTAGTTTCTCAGGCTACAACCCGAGGGAAGCTCCAACTCCCCAATTCTCTAGCTACAACCAGAAGGAGGTTACAACCCCCTATGTTCTTCGGCTACAACCGGAAGGTGGCTACAACCACCTGTCCTTTCCCCATACTGCCACCTTGAAGTAGAAGTAGAATGATGGAACCACTGTCACACTATGACTGTGAGATATATCACTATAAATCTATACCAATAAATCTTAACCATGCATCAACCATGCATCAACCTGTACCTCAACCTGTAATCAACCTGTACCATAAACAAGTGCACCAACCTGTACCGAACATCCTGTAATCAACCTGTACCATAAACAAATGCATCCAACCATGTACCAATCATGTGTCAACTACTCATCAACCAACATCATCAACTATACACCTCATGTAGGTGCCAACTCATCAACTACTTGTCTCAACCATGTACTCAACATGTACCTCAACCAAAAGCCCTCATCAATTTCATCATCCAAATCTGATTTGTAGCTCTGTAATAGACCTGGTGTATATGATCACATTCCTGCAAACCTTCCT
>ML789406.1:191985-204153 GCA_009831015.1 Picea engelmannii
TATAAGTTATAGCCAATGAAAGAGAAAAACTTGAATGTGGGTAGCTAAGAATAAAGGAGATCCTCAAACCATAAGGTTACCTTTTCTATGGCTCCTATTTCTGAAATCAGACTCTCAAGCTCATATTTGTTGTACTTCTCTCAAGAGAAACAATCGGTTATCATTTGCAGTCTAATGTGTTGGAATCATGACCATTGCCCCTTTCCTACATCATGTGCTTCTAAGACGCAGAGTTCCAACTTCCAACAACTGGAGGGGTTTACTGATTGCACAAAGTGAGGTGCTAGAGACTTCATACTGCAAAGTAAGGGAATTAGGCCACACCCACATTGCCATCTTCAATCCAATCTCTGCAACAAAACAATGGTTTCTTAATGCAACCACATCATCCTTGTACCCTGAGTTTCCAGTCACGCTCAATACGCTAATGTGGAGAGATCGCAGGAAAATCATTGTTAGACATAGAATTTTCCATGGTGTATGCTCTGTTGTATCAAAATTTGAAACGATTTACTTCTTCAAGAAAACTGAAACAAGAATCCAAGTGCAAAATCCTTGCAAAGAATAAGCAAAAATCAGAGGTAAAATGATTTATGAAAACAAAGTTCTTCGATACATCATTCTTGATTCCTATTCTGACCTAAAATTAATCTCAACAATGTTATCTCGATTCACATTGCACAGTACAAGGTATCTAAGATTTACAAATGTAAGATTTAGCTCCTTTGTAAATGGGTAAGGTTGGATTCCATCTCCTTTCATAAGGCCCATTTGGACCGAAAATAATAAAGGTTGGGATACCCTGAACTCAGAAGTAGTGATGCAGGTTATTTCAGTGTTGTCTGCAAATGGCAAATCCATCCATGACATCCTTGCATAAAACCATTAAAATCTTTTCTCCTCAACAACACTCAAGAAACACAACCTCAAAGGTCTCCATTTTCTTCTTAAACTCATTATAAATATCCACAAGTTGTTGAGTGAAATTTCTACAGGGACCACACCAATGGGTTGTGAAATACATACCCATTGTCTTCCCCACAAAATCTACTGTCGAGACCTGTTGGTAAAACCCAATTCGACATGATACCATCATAAAATAGAATATATGCAACTGTTGTTCTTAAACCCTTACAAGATCCAATGACCGTATAAAACTCAATATCCCAATTCAGTACATATATTCATTAGATTTAATGAATATATGATCTATTCTCTAGGTTTTCCACCTTAATAGAAAAATTCTCTGCATTCTCGTAACAAAAAACCCAAATCCAGATTTGTAGGCAAAGGAAAACAAAAGAGCGAAAAAATAAAAACGCACCTTTCTTCCTCCATGGTCACTGACAAAATATCGTTTCATCAGACATATGAAGAAACGCTAAAGTCTATGTAGCCCTTAAGGTCTCCTCCTCGGCCCTTAGCTCCTCATGTCTCTCTGTATTGAATGGATATGCCTAAACAATATATTCTCCAATGATCTCCACACCTTCATTGGTGAAAGATCTACCCTATGTCTAGAAAAAAAAGAAATGGAAAAGCATTGCACTGAAAGTCCTGAGCCATATCATGGTGTGATAATATCCCTAAAATAACTTCTCATCGTGATTTGCAGAGATGAAGACGATCTCAAAGTCCCCCTTCTCCAGTAAATATTTCGAACAAAATGGTAGTGAAATTCCTGCATGGAGGGTGGTACTACAAACGTCAAAGAAGTATGCCATCCCATCCCATTCCATCACATCAGGGAAGATTAGAATGTGAAGGAGTTTGTTGGGTCAACATTTCTGGAGGACACCTCATTAGTGTGAACACCATCAACATTGCAGATGCATTGTTTGGTCGCTTCAAAGGCAAGAAAATATACGCTTCATCTGATGTAGATGTTTCTAACATTACAGACCTAGCCAATCGCAGCCTTGAAGGAAATCCATAGGGAAACTAGTTTATTAAAAAACAAAACGCCAAGAAATGCAGAGGAAATAGTTTCCAAAACATCCCGATTGTAGCAAATGCAGGCGAAATGATTGCCAAAAAATATCGATCCTAGAAATCCAGGCGAATTGTAGGCTTACATCACAAATTATGGAGGGAAAAACCCTATCTTTATGCTCCCCTTTTATATTTTCATGTGTGTTAATCAATTAACATATAAATTTTTTAATTTAATTTTGGGCTAACAAAATAAAACATTATTATTGTAAAAATTCACCCGCTCGCAATTGTGAACGTAAACGATGTTATTTAGTTTGTCTTGAAATTTTGTCATAAAATTTTAATGTGTATTATAGTAATAATAATAATTTTATATGAGACTCCTTGTTTGTGGGACAAAGGTTAAACGAAATTTGGTCATAAATTGTTATTACACGAAGGTGTTCTTTATTTAGTTTATGAATGAAATTTCATCATAAATTTTTATTTCACCAAAGATATTCTTTATTTAGTTTCTGGATTAAATTTTACCATAACTTTTTATTACATCGAAGGTGTTCCTTTATTTAGTTTATGGGCGAAATTTTGCCATAAATTTATATTAGACCGAAGGTGTTATTTATCTAGCTTGTGGGTGAAATTTTGCCATAAATTTTTATTAAACTAAAGGTGTTCTTTATTTAGCTTGTGTTCTTTATTTAGCTTCTGGTCGAAATTTGACCATAAATTTTTACTACACCAAAGGTGTTCTTTAAGGGGAGGTTCCTCTAGAAGATTTTTTCCTTTGTCCAAAGCCTATAAGAACTTGTCATCTGTTCATCATTAATCGACGAATCTTCTCTCTCCACATGTCTTCTTATTCACTAACTCAAAACTCCTCCTGCTCAATAGGTGGCGGATGCCATGTTTCTTTTTCATCCCGACCTACCCAAGCAAGTGAAATCTTAAATCCATCGTCGGTGGAAAGTTGGAGAGAAATAGCATATCGCTTTAGGGACCAGATCTCCTTCGCTCATCCATTGTTGTGGAAAAGGAGGGTATTATAGAGGTAGGACCTTGTTTGCCTTTGTATCTTTGGAAATAATGCCTTTCGGACTTTTTGAGATGGAACCCTCTATTCTCTCCAATCTGCTCCACTTTTTATGATTTCTTTATGCACTCCAAGCCCGCCCTTGTGTACTGATCCCCTTCCCTAGCGCAAAAGAGACATTTTTCCCTTACATATTGAGCCCCCTGCCTAACGCAAAAGAGACGCTTTTCCCTATTGACTGGTCAAGTGTCTTTGTTCTGGTTTCTCATGAATGGAATCTGTGAAAAGTCGATTGATACAGAATTTGAACAAGGTTGCTAAGTTTAGTGCTTACTGAGTCCTTCACTTGCAAACAAGACTCCCCTTCTTCTTTCAGAGATGACCATAACCAAATTATACTAGGGCTAGATCTGGTGGCAAGTCTTCAGACCCCTAAAGGAGAGATATTGGAGTGCCAACGAACACTCTTCTCATGGTGGGATTTACCTCCAACTGGAGTTGTTTCAGGACCATTGAATTGGCATTCATTTTCATGAGTCTCAAAATAGAATACTCTAGGGTAGGGAAACACCTAAAAAAGAAGTGTTATCAATAAAGAGCTACCTAAACGCGGCTAGGGTAAGGGTGGTTTTAGAATTGTTCCTTTTCCTCGCTCAGTTCGGTAGAGCATGTTTATTTATTCATTGTTTTATAGGGAAGAAAGGGCCAGCTCAAATTGAAGGGAATAAATCAAAGGGTCGGTTCAATCATGAATTTGAAATGGACATGAACATGGAGCAACTCCCATGATAGAAATGACAAACTTCTAAAAAAACATGAAAGGAATAAAAAATAACATGACAGGAATGAGAGAACTTCACCGTAAGAGGGGAGAACATTGAAACAATGTGCGAGATTTACGTTCTTGAGCTAAATATTCTAAAAAGAAAGACATAATGGAGAGGCCTCTTTCATTATCATTATGAATTACATAATTGTTATAGAAACAATTGCCACCACATATGCATTGGTGCCATCTTAGCCCTTCCCTTTCCCACTTGCAGACCTTAATCCCCTTTTTCCTCCTCTTAATTCATCAAAAAACTTAATTTTTTAACATATACGTGCCCTACTAGTTATGCAGAGCACATACATACACATGTTGCTCCATTGTAGGGCACATACACCTTAATTTGGCTTAAAAAAAATAATATTTTACTTATTTTTGTGCGGGGTTTATGGGTTCCCCCAATTCCTGACCCCTTATTTCTTGTTTATAACTATTTGTAACCACTCCAACCACTTAGAGAGGCCTACAACTTAGCACAAGCCCTACAACTCAGCATGAAGCCTACAACTCAACATGAAGCCTACAACTCAACATGAAGCCTACAACTTGGCACAAGGCCTACAACTCGGCATGAAGACTACAACTCGGCATAAGGCCTACAACTCGGCATGAAGCCTACAACTCGGCACAAGGCCTACAACTCAACACAAGGCCTGCAACTCAAAATGAAGCCTACAACTCAGCATGAAGGCCTACAAGATCCTTCTTTTCGAATTTTTCCATCAACTCCCTCTAACTGAGAGAATCCTCGAACCATGTTTTCGTCTATTGCATGCGCCTATGCATCCTGCAAAGTGTCACGAAACTTTTCTTCTTCCTAATCACTGACTCCCTTTGAAGTTTGACTCCCTTTGATTCCTTTCAAGTCTTTCTTTCTGTGGTAACCTTCTTGGAATACATAGGATAACAACTAGAAAAATGCATAGCAGTGGGCCGATATAGGATAGCTTTGCATGGATTTAGGGGTAAAGTTGGATCAGTTATATCGTCCATAGGGTTCATGCGGCTTGAACCACCTTGTCCAATGAATGATCCATTCATTCCTGAGTCTGATGTTCATGGATGGTAGAATATCCCACTTGGCTCCCACTCTAAACACTAGAGCATTCGTAAAGGCCTATTGTTCTGGAATGTAGTATCTTCTTTCACAAAATGAACAATTTTTTGTACTATTCGCTTCCATTATTTAGAACTAGTATCCCTGTAATTGAGCATGAGGCAAACGAGAATGAAGCAGGCATAACAGTAGAGATGCTTGTTAGCCAAGCAAAGTTCCTGGCTGTTGTCCTTGAAAAACTCGCAGCTCAAGATCGCCTCGTAGAAGATATAATAATTTGACAGATAACTCTCTTCGCTCATCCTTTGGTACTAGCTGTAATAAAGTTGCATGACCTAGGATGCAATTTCACCAATTTCTGCCTTTTCTCCTGCTGAAAATTCCACAATTTAATGTAAACCTTGAAGACCTCATGGAAATAAGAGTCATACATGCTTCGGCCGTAGGCTAGAAAATCCATAACGAAAGTGAATTTCTTGTCGACCTTCTCCACCAGACTACTATACATCTCACTCACCGGCACGACCACTAGCATATCGTTGTTGCTTTGTGCTGCCATTCATTACAAAAAACCTAAATTTAATACCTCTCGCACGATTACATAATCGAATCGGGGTTAGGTAAACATAAAATCTCTGTTAATTCCAAAATTTGATTCATCAAAACCACAACATGGTCATGCTCTTGAAGATAAAGAGCCACTTGGTACCAAAGTACAGATTTAGGCCTCTTACTCAACCTGAGCCTGTGCTTCCATTGGAATGAAGTGACGTATAGGACAGTCTGAAATCCTTCAGTTCTTCTTCCAAACAACATTAATTAAAGTGCTCGAAAAATCAGGTTAGGGTTTGTTGTTGTTGCAAGATCATAAACCTTAGCTGCAACTGCAATTGTGTTACAATGAGCTTGACAGAGAGCTACAGATCTACCTTCCAATGGTTAGATTGTTTTGAAGGTGGTATGGGCCCATAACCTGTTAGAATATTGTGCTCGTTTCACCGTTGTCACCCAACCATAGGCACAAACCCACCCCCAAGCACCTTAACCTTTGACAGAAAAAATGATTATGAGAATCCTCACAAGAACCAACAGATAAACCAGGGTAGCGCATAAGATAGAGTACCAAAATACTGAACGAGGAATCACTGCACACCTACAGCTAGTACAGCTCCGCCTCAACACTTGCACCTTGCTTCTGGATGATTGAGTGTGTTTACAAATGAGCTAGAGCACCTCCTATTTATACTAATCTGGATAAGTGAACATGTGTCTCTTCAAACAAGGTTGACCTGCCATTTTCTAGATATATATATATATATCTTATTCTTTTGAGTTGACTTGTATTCCAGGGTTTTCACACATTTGTTTAGGTTTTCTCTTTCTTCCAAAATATTCTATTCTAGTCAAAGGTTTATCCATGGAGGTCAATACCTCCCGCAGCTACCAAAACATCAACAATCATTAGGGGGAAACCCTTTCCAAAGTCAATTGAATCGTATGCAATGGAATTTTCCTTCGAAAGGGATGTCAATAGGGGGAAACCCTTTTCATTCCTTTGGAAACTCGATGGCCTTTTCATCAAGGATCTCATGGTATTTATCGAAACCCTATCCAATCAATGAGCTCTTCCTAGAAACTTGATGCCAGTCCTAATCCAGGATTTTCTTTTCTGATTGCCAACCAACCCGAGGCTTCCAATCCCGATAGTTGGAATTCAATTTTGTAATAGAGGCTCCCCTTTCTAGCAACTCTAAACATGTCAGATTTGTCGAAACTAATGAATGACCCGGAGTGTCATGATATGAACTGGCACCCGGTCCCCACCAATTTACCCTCAGACATTCCTAAGTCCAAAGGAAAAGGTAGCGAGGATATATGCAACCACGTCAAAATATTTCACCTATGGTGTTTGTTGAACTCATTGAATGATTACTCCATTCGATTACAACTTTCTCAACGCACTCTTATGGGAGTTGTTGCAAACTAGTATATCGAATTATAGAGGTCAACTTTTTGTACTTTTCGTGATCTCATGATGGTCTTTCTGAACCACTTTTAACTTGCGGTCTAGTCCGATGCCAACAATGATTTGTTGTAAATTCTTACGCAAGAAAAATCTACCCACATCTCGGATCATATCCAAGAGTGGTGAAGGCGAAAGAGGATGATCAAGGCCAATATTCCTCCCGAGTTCCTCTTAGAATGGTTTATGAAATCCTTGTTGCCTTATATCTCCAAGGATGTCTCTACTTCGGGGGTAACCTTTGATGAAGAAGTTATATTTAGGTCCCAATAGTTGGACTTGATATACTCTCAATCTCGGATCCTATATGAAATATTTCCAGATGCACCTTGGTTAAACATTGACCCTGCAAAACCTAAATCTAGACCACATGCAGATGTCATTGTTGGTTATATCAATAACATTGTCATTGAGGGAAAGCAGGGGATTGAGAAAAAAAGGGGTTATCCACTGTTATATTTACCCATAAAAGGGCTAGAGGGAGGAGGTTGCTTTAGATGTTTAAAAAATTGAAAAAAATTGAATATTTTTATATTTTTTTAAGTTTGTTGATATTTTCCAATATTATCCTTGATGTTGCTGATAAGTTTATTTCCAGATCTTTGGTGATATATTCGCTGACATGATGTTTGCAAAATTGCTTGTGACTGCTAGTAAAGGCCCTTTACATTGGATATTAATGGAATCTAGGAAAAATTTAGAGTGAATGGACTGACATGTGGGTAAAAATTATCCAACCTTGCTTCACAAACTCTAATGATCCTTGAACCATTTTGGTGCTTATTTAATGTTACAACTTACAAGCTCCCCTGCTATGGAAATTGACCAAAACTTACACTAATTTAGGACATATCTTACTGATGTGAAAACATTCTTTTTGAAATGAAACGCTAGGAGTATTGCTACAACACCTCTTTCTTCCTTGCTCTCACAGTGAACCATTTTGGTGCTTATTCAACGTTACAACTTACAAGCTCCCCTGCTATTGAAATTGACCAAAACTTAGGTGACTTTGGTGAAATAAATACCCCCCACCTATGACTTCTTAGCTAGAGGGATCTTTCTAAAGTGTTGCAAGTTGATTACATTGTATTGTAATATTCTCATATTGTGGAAGAGAACAATTGCCACATAGTGATAATGGGAAGCATCTCGTGAAAAGGAAGAAATCGAACATTTTTTACATAATTCTAGTTTGCATTGTTGCTATGGTTGTCACAACTAATTTCATCTACAAACGTAAAACTAGACTTGGAACTATAAGGATAAAGTGGCCTAGGCTGCGACATTGCCTTGTGACTAGTAGTAAAGGCCCTTTCCATTGGAGTTTAGTGGCTAGCATTCTAGGATTTTGTGCGAGTCTTGGAGTTGTCAATCAGGGGAAGGATTTGCATGCTCACATTGCTAAAACTAAATTTCAGTCAGATGTTTCTGTGGGGTGTGATCTTGTTACAATGTATGCAAAATATGGGATTGTAGATTATGCATGCAAAGTGTTTGATGAAATGGCCACAGTAAGCTCGACATTGTGGAATTCAATGATTGCAGCATGTGTGTAGAATGAACTTGATCTACAAGCCCTTGAACTCTTTTCTGAAATGTGTCATCTAAGCCTAATATTGGACATATTTAAGTTTGTCAGTGTTCTTCAGGCTTGTGCAAACCTTGGTGTTCTGGAATAGGGAAAAGAGATTTACGTCCATGTGATCAAAATTGGATTTGAGTCAAATATATCTGCAGCTATTGCCCCTGTTACCATGTATGCTAAGTGTAGTAGCATAGAGTATGCACACAAAGTGTTCAAAAGAGAAACCAAACATGACTTGATCTTATGGAGTGCAATTCTTATAGGATATCCTCATGCTAATTTTGGAGAGGACACACTGGACCTCTTCTAGGAAATGCAATGAGCAGGTATGAAATCAAATCAATTCATCTTTGCAAGTATTCTCCAGGCATGTGCCAGTTTGGAAACTTTAGGATATGGTAAGGAGATCCATACCCATATCATTAAAACTAGATATGGGTTGGATGTTTCAATGGGAAATTGCCTCCTTAACATGTATAGTAGATGTGGTAGTACATATGATGTGAGAAAACTCTTCTTCCTAATGACCAAACAAGACATGGGCTCGTGGTCTGTAGTTATTTCAGGATATGCCTACAACAATTGTGGTGAGAAGGCTCTTCCACACTTTTGTGAAATGCAGCGAGCAGGAATGACTGCAAACCAACCAATTATTGTGACTGTACTTAAGGCATGATGTGACCTTGTTGATGTCAAATTAGGTATGCAGCTTCATACCCACATTATTAAAGTTATAATTGAACCAGATATATGTCTGGCTAGTGCCCTAGTCACCATGTATGATCAATGTGGGATGATAGAGGATGCATTTCAAGTGTTTCATAACATTCTCGAGAAAGATGTTGTTTTATGGACAACCATGATTGCAGGATATGCAAAAAATGAGCATTATGATGAATCCCTTGAACTCTTTTGTAAGGTGAAAAGGGATCGCATAAATCCTGATCAATTCATGTTTGCTAGTGTGTTGAGTTCATGTGCATCCCTTGGAGATCTGAAACATGGCAAGGGAATCCATGCTTGTATTTTGAAAAGGAAGTTTGAATCAGACCTCTCAATTGGGAATATTCTAGTTACTCTTTATGCTAAATGCCAAAAAATAGAAGATGCTCACAAAGTCTTTGAGAAAATGCCTAAACATGACATTATTTCATGGATTGCATTGATTTCTAGATATGCTCAGAGTGGGCATGGCAAAAATTCTTTCAAGGAATATGTTGGCTATGTTCTTGTCTTATAATCTATGACAAACTTGTGGAATAATTGTGTGCATTTTTTACCTTTTGCATGGTTTGTAGCCTGACATAATTATGCTACACATTCCAACTAGAAGCTTAACATGATTACTTTGGGTCACATGTGGTTTTGAATCTTATTGTAATTACATTGCATTCCCAAAATGGAAACCCAATGCAATTATTGTTCGAACAAGTAGGTTGGACTGTTGTCATAATTACTCTTCATGCTTTAATGTAACCCTAACATTGTTACACCATTCTAGAAGTGATTTGGTGAGAGGAATTGTTACCAATTAGGTGTTGTATTTAGAAGAATAACATGAGTAGAAGAAACACATGAACTTTCTAACAATATAGGAATTGAGGTGATGATGAGAGGGAGCTAATGCCCTTTCTCACAACCTGGTCATTTATAGGATGAGTGGAATGCACACATGACCTAATTATATAAGAATACTAACAACATTGAACAAAAATTACATTAACCATAAGAAAACATGAGAATACTTAAATTTGTCTACCTCTACTTTCTACTTCCCTCCTTGACTTTTCACTAGTTATCCATCCATTTTGTAGTTGCCAAGGCTTCCACACATTTGGTTATCCATGAAAACCCATTTTGTAGCTGTCAGGTCTTCCACACATTTGGTAGCATGAGAAGTGACCCAACCATTCCTTTGATCCTCATAACCATTACCATCAACTATGGGGGTATTTCCATTAAACCAAGTCGAACTATGGGGGGATTTCCATTAAACCAAGTCGAACTATGGGGGGATTTCCATTAAACCAAGATTAGAGCAAGCCAAGATTTTGGGCCTAGTTCTGGAAGAGATATGAAGCAAGAAAGTCGATGTCTCGAGCCCAAGTTATGGAAGAGATTTGAAGTGATCAAACCCAATGTTCTAAGCTGAGTTTTGGAAAGAGTTATTAAGTTCAGGTTTGAAGAAAACTAGGGCCAAGGTTTCTAGTCTGAGTTGTGGAAGGATTTTCTATGTAGAGAAAATCGAGGTTTTGGCCCAAGTTGTGGAAGAAATATACTAAGTCATGTTTGAAGCAATCGAGTCGAGGGTTTGAGTCAAGTTATGGTAAGGGTTTGTTTGATTCCAGAATCAAGTTGAGGGTTCAGAACCAAAGTGTGGGAGGGTTTTTCAGGTAACCATTCTGAGCAGAATACAAAGAAGTATTTTTAACAACTTACCATTCTCTTCACGATCTCTCTCTCCTGGATGATGCCCTCCACGAGCTCTCTCTCTCGGTGCCCTCCGTGAGCTCTCTCTAACCTTGCAGCTAGTGAACTCTCTCCCTGTTCCCTCCACAAGCTATCTCCTTGGGCGCGAGTCTCCTTGAAAGGGCTTGAGTCTCCTTGAAAGTAGTTTATTTGGGCGCGAGCATAAAACCTTGAATGGGCGCGATTCCCACCTCATTTTCACTCACAAATTGTATCTAATAATTTGCATTTCCCTCCTGGTCATCGTTTTTCTCCTTCTCCAATTTTCATTGGTGATTCATTTTTTCTTGATATTCGATGTTAATTCAATAATGAGATTAAACAACCCGAAAAAATCCTACTACACTTGGATTGTGCAATATACGCATCTCATATTGAAAATTTCGTTAAGAAAATAATATTTTTTCTAGTTTTCAATCCAAAATTGTTGGTTTTCCTTCATGGGTTATTTTAGAGGCAAAATTTCGCTCAGGGGTGAAATTAAAGGGTTCCAAATTTTTATTGGGCGATTTTTTTATATTGGAGTGGTTTTTTTTAACTTTTATTTTTCGTCTCTAATTTATTTTAAAAAAAATAGTATAGAGGGTTAGCCTGGGTTTTTATGAGGGAGAGAAGAAAAAAAATGTATTTCACTCTTGCATTTTGGATATCCAAGCTTCCATTTGCCCCATTTCCAGAAATACGGAAATTTCTGGTAGCGAATTTGCCCTCACATTGGGTATAAATCATGGTTTACGGTTTAATCTGATCCAGTTTTGTGGTATTACTCCCTCTATGGTATTACTTTGCCACAAAGCATATGCCACAGAGGTATTGTTTGAAGTGTTCCCTAACCCCCAAGCATAGTGGACAATAATATTCCCTTCGTGATCACAGACTATCCCCCCACACTTGTTGCCTCTCGTTGTCAAAAATTGTGGACAATTAATGAACAAGTCATTTTCAAGTTCTGATTTAACACAAAAAATACATAAGGTATACCGATTTTTAACACCCTTTATATCTCACTTCAATCCTAGGAAACATAAAATCAAAGCTTCAACTAGAAAAAATCATTCAACTAGCACAAAAGGTCCATCATCACTCAACCAATAGATACTCATAATAGAATTTTAAGATCAAATTCCTAATATTTAAAATCATAATCCTATCTTGATGTCCTCATCAAACTATTGAAACAAAAACCCTGAGGTTTTTAAGTCAGTATTATATACCACTTAAACAAATATATTATACA
>ML789406.1:209743-230352 GCA_009831015.1 Picea engelmannii
GTCCAGAATGGTCTTTATCGCCATTGATCTGGGCGCGCTGATCTGGACCATTGGAGAGGTGCGCCCGCGATTCCGGACCCCACCCCCCCCCCGCTTAAAGGTAGAATGGTAGGGGGGTCCGGAATTCAATACGCGTCGTTGATCCGGGCGCACGAATCGCGACCGCTAGAACTTGCACATTGCTTACCGCGGGCGCATTATCACCCAAAACTTAGGACAAGTGGGTTTTAACCCAAAATTTTGCGTTCTAGCCCCTCTTACAAGAAATATCGCTAACATTTGGCTCCATGGGGGATAGAGTCGTCCCTATGATGCTCTAAGAACTCTTTTGCAGATTTAGTGCCTTTGCTATTGGGCTATGGAGTCATTTATTAGTCCGAAAAACAAAAACAGAAACAATATTTGCAGGACAAAACAAAAAGAGCCAATTGTGGCTCACAGAAAACACTTTTTTAAGAAATGCCCATTTACTGGGCTGCTAAAAACTTCATTGCCTTCCAGATCCTGCAACCTGTAATTGTTGTTTGAAAATAATTCAAGGATCTTGAAAGGCCCGAACCAGAGGGCATCAAATTTACTGTGTTTTCCCTTTTCCTGCCTAGGTGCATCCCATTTGAGCACCAGATCACCTTGCTCAAATTCCTTCTTTTTGCTCTTTCTGTCAAAGGCCTGCTTGATCTTTTGCTGATGATTATAGGCTCTGTCCAGGACATGTTCTCTGATTTTCTATACCTCCACCATCTGATGAATCCTTCTGAGCACATGGTTAGGTTCTCCTTCAAAGTCCTGGAGGAGATTTTCCACAGGTAAGGCGAGCTGAGTGGGGAAAATGGCCTCTATTCCATAAACCAGCTAGAAAGGTGAGATGCCCAGCGATTTCTTTGTTGTCACCCGATCAGCCCAAAGAGAAAATCTGAGCTTCGAGTCCCAGGCCCTTTTATTTTCCTCCAGTAGCTTCTTAATGAGCTTGATTAGGCTTTTATTGGAGGACTCTGCCAGTCCATTTCCTTGAGGATAGTAGGGAGTGGAGTGAATCAGTGCAATTTGGAATTGTTCACAGAATTTGACCAGAGGCTCAAAGCGAAAGGGAGAGGCATTATCAATGATGATTCTGCTGGGGCAACCAAATATGGATATAATATCTTCCAGGAAGCTGATGATCACTTTGTGAGAAGTGCTTCTGGAAGGGACAACTTCTATCCATTTGGTGAAGTAGTCGGTTGCAGTCAGAATCCATCTGTGTTGGCCACTTGAGGGAGGATGAATTTCTCCGATAAAGTCCAATCCCCACTGCTGAAAGGGTGCTGAGACAACTACAGGCTTTAATGGTAGAGATTTGAGTTGCTGCTTCCCTGAGAACTTCTGGCATTTGATGCAAGCTCTAATTTCTCTGCAGACATCAGGAAATAAGGTGGGCCAGTAATACCCAGCTCGGAGGATCTTGTGAGCTGTGGTCTTCCAAAAATGATGACCTCCACAGAGACTGCTATGGAAGTCGAATATAACCTTCTGGGCCTGCTATGGGTCCAGACACCTCAGTAATACCCCCAGGGGGTCTTTCCAATACAAGGTTTGGTCAATGAGGCAATACCTGACCGCTTTGAGCTTTAAGGCTCTGGCTTTACTTTTCCCCAATCCATCAGGAGGCTTTAATTCTTGCAGAAAGTACAAGATATCTTTGTACCAGGGGCACGCTGCTAGTGGTACAGTGCTTTGGGAACCCCTGTTGGATGACTCAGCTTGCTCATTGATGAAATTGATTCCCAAGGCCCTACAATTTGACTCAGTCAGCAATTTGGCTAAACCTTGCCCCTTTATCAGCTTGGTGGGATTAATCTCCAGATCAAATTCTAGGATCTTGGAGATCCATTTACCTCTCCTCCCATCTATGTCAGGCCGTATAAGAATGTCCTTCAAAGAGGTTGAAGGGACATATGCAATGATCTTTGAATGCAATACATAGACTCTGAAAGCTTTGAGAGATTTCACCAGGGCGTAAGCATGCTTCTCCATGATCTTGTATCGGAGTTATGCGTCTCTCAGCGCCTTACTAAAGAAGGCAATAGGTTGTTCTTGCCCCTGATCATTTTTATGCAATAAGACTGTTGATACTGTATCACAAGAAGCAAAAGAAAATATCAGAAAATCTTTGGAATAATCGGGACTGATTAGCACAGGTGCCTCAGTCAACGCCTTCTTTATTCGGATAAAAGATTCTCTGGGTTCAGAGGTCCATTTAACTTCATTCCCCTTCCCGAGCATGGATGTGATGTGTTTCACCAACTCAGCAAAATTTGAGACAAATCTCCTCAGAAAATTGATTCTTCCCAAGAATGCCTGAACCTCTTTCTTGGATCTGGGAAGGGACAGGGCCTGAATTGCTTCTACCCTGTCAGGGGCAATTTTCACTCCCTCTGTTGATACTATATGGCCTAACAACTTCCCTTCTTGCATAGCAAACAGTGATTTTTTGGGGTTCAGGGAAAGGCCAAACCTGCGACATTTCTGGAACACCTTCTTCAAGTGGTAACGGTGCTCTTCATCAGTCTTGGAAAAGACTGTTATGTCATCTAAGTAAATCACCACGAACTTATCTTTTTCTCCGATGAAGGCTATATCCATGGCTCGCTGAAATGTTTCTCCCACATTCATCAGTCCGAAAGGCATCTTGGCGTACATGAATGTGCCCCAAGGAGTGGTGAAGGATGCTTTTTCTTTGTCTTTAGGTATAACTGATATCTAGTTGTAACCAAAAAAACCATCAATCATAGATATCCTTGATGCACCAGTGACCCTCTGCAATATATGTTCCATGTTGGGAAGGGGATAATTGTCCTTCCTTGAACTTCTGTTTAGGTTCCTGAAATCGACACAGAGTCTAATTTCTCCATTCTTATTTCTTACTGGGACCAAATTGGCCACCCAGTCATAGTATCTCAAGGGGACAATGATTCGGGCATCTAGCAGCTTCTTCACCTCTCTCTCCATGACGGGTAATAGCATGGGATTTATCTGTCTCAGCTTCTGCTTGAATGGCTTAGCCTCTTCTTTCAATGGGATCTTGTGCTCAATGACTGATGTGTCATATGTCTTGAGGTCTTTGTAAGCCCATGAAAACATGTCAGCAAACTCCCTCAGCAACTCAGTGTATTCGGCCCTCTGCTCCTCGGTCACACTCCTTGACAACTTAACAAACTTGGGCTCCCCTGGTGTGCCTATGTTGCACTCATCTGTGTCATCATCATCACCTCAAACTCTACCCTTTACTACCACATTGTTCCCATCGAAAAACCTTTATAATGGGATCAGTCCTTTTGGTATGTGGTTGCTCGGTAGCTGCATAATATGGTGGTCAACAATTTCATTCAAAAACTCCCCAGAGTGATTATCATCTTCTGTGTCAGGGTCCTCATCTATGTGCAATGCAGAAAATTCATCTACTGATTGGAGAAACTTTTTGATCTCCTGATCATCCTCGAATACCTTCCAATGCTTGACATTGTCTGGTACAGTGGGTCTGTATTTTATTTCAACCTCGGACCCGATAGTGGGCAGCGCAGGGACTTCGAGCAGACTAGTTGTGAAAGCTAGAAAGTCGGTTGGGGAATTTTCTTCTCTTGGAATGAAAGAGATGCTAAAAGCCAGGAAGAAATTATTCACAAGGTCCCATACCTCGTTCCTGTAATTCCTGAGACGAGGATGCTTGGCCTGATAAACCCTTTTCACCTGTTGGACAATCAATTCTGCATCTCCGAACATAGCCATCTCCCTCACTCCCATATTTTGTGCAGCTCTCAATCCCAGAACCAAAGATTCATACTCTGCCACATTGTTAGTGACTTCAAATTCCAGCTTGCATGACAGGGATATGGTCTCTTGAGAAGGGGATATGAATACCACCCCAGCACCCGTGCCTATACCGGAAGAAGCTCCATCAAGGAACATCTTCCAAACAGAAGTGGTTGGAGGGGGCATTTCTTGATTAAGATTAGGTTCCTTTCTGATCTGCAAAGGGGCCTCAGGAGTCTCAGTGACCTACAACAAGCTAGATCCTAAGTTAGTGTCAAGTGCAAAGATGGGGTGATTAGTGGGGTTTGCTTCATCACTGACAATGTAGGCTAGTTGGGCTTCTCTGTACAATCTCCTATGTTCCCCTCCAAAGACTGGAATGGTGGCATATGTTAGATCCATCTGTAACGTCCCTCCAAGTCTCTTAATCCAAGACCTTGACAACAGCATGCCAAACTTGGGGGGAACACCATCCACTACAATATCCATGACCATACTCTTCATGGGCAGCTGAAACAAAGAGACCACCAGGTCCTTGATGATTCCCAAACATTGCACTCTCCTGGAGTCAAAAGAATAGAGGTCATGATAGGCTCGGGTGAATTCCAGTCCTAATTCTTCCATGATAGCTTTGGGCATGAGGTTGTGAGAGGCTCCTGAATCCATTAAGCAGTTGTGCAGCACTTTGTCATGTATGTTCAGGGAGGTGTAGAAGGGAGGGGATGAGTCATCTCTGTCTTCTACCATGGGGCCTAGGACAACTGCTGGCCTTTCATCTTGGAGGTTTATGAAGTCTGTGGAGGGGCCTGAGGCTTCAGATTTCAAAAGGTCAGAAAAACTCCTTTTGAATTCGCCATGTTTGATCAACTCAGTGAGGGGCACAGGGATCTTGATCTTTTGAATCTCATGTTCAAAATTGAAAGAAGACATAGGCCTTGGGAGTTCTCTAATTTCAGGAACATGATTATGGACAATAGGAGAGAGAGGTTGAGCCTTCTTACCTCTTTGAGCATCTTCTACTTCATTAGCAGGCCTCTCTGTTGTAGTGGGCTACTCAGAAACATCAGTTGTTGCTGCCCTTTTGTCGGACCTCAGGTTATACCTGCCTCGGCCTCCGGCAGCCTTGTCTCCCTTGCTCAATTCATTCAGCTGACCATCCATGAGAGACTCTTCATAAGCAGTCTGAGTGAGATGAGGGAAAGGAGGAGTGACCTCTAAGCAGTGGATTTTAGGCTCAGGATCGCCTGTTTCTCCTTCTTCTTCATCAGCAACAAAATTGTTCTGAAAGGGAGCTTGAATCCTTTGATCGTCCCTATCTCTTTCCTTCTCTATGTGCATAGTTGGAGGAGAAAAATTATTTGGCCTTCTGAAACCCCCTCTGTTCTCAATGCCCTGAGGGCCCTTGTTCACCTGCTTCCTTTCCACCTTCAATATCTCCATCTTTTCCTTCAGGAAGTTCATCACTTGGGCTAACTCATTTACTTGAGGGTGAGGCGGTGATGGGCCGGAAGTTGAGGCTTCTGATTTTCCCTTTCTTTTGTCTGCGTCAGCCTTATTCCTCAGTCTGTCAGCTGCTAATATGTTGGATTCCACTTCTATAGCTGCATCTTGCATATGAGCTAAAGAGGTGGCTCTTCTTTCTCTTAATAAAAGACAGAAAGCAGGGTCAAATGCACCAGCATAAGAAATCTGAGCGAAGGCTTCAAATGGCTTTACCTCTGCAGGAATCTTGTTATACATCTTATTGAATCTTTTGGAGAAGTCAGAGATAGACTCTCCTTCCATTTTATTCAGGGATCCAAACTCTGTCATGTAATATATGTAATCTTTCCTATCTCCCCACTGCCTCAGGAAAACAGTATCCAGGGCTTCAATCCCAACAATAGATCCAGGGGCCAGTCCTCTGAACCATTTCCTAACTTCACCATCCAAGCTCTGAACAAAGACTCTCGTCCAGACATCTTCATTTTCAATGTTCAGATTGTCTGCATAACTGTAGAAAGCAGCCAGGTGCTCTTCTGCAGTTATGTCTCCTTCCCTGGTGAACTTGGGCATGTACTTCAAGTAGTCTCCAGCAAGGAGAGGATTCATGGGATGAGGTAGGATTAAGGGAGCATATCTAGTAGCGACTATGGCATCCATTCTAGTCGGAGGGGGATTAGCACCAGCCATAGGGATATTAGGTGGAGGAGAACTAGGAGGAGAAGGAGTGTAAACGGGAGATGTCGGGAAAAAGGTTCTCACAGGAGACGAGGGGGAAAACAGAGAGAAGTCTAATGGACCAGAATGCATAGCTGATTCTCTCTGTACAACAGTAGTAATAAAAGGAGGGGTAGTGAAACCTTCTGAGGCATGAGGTCGGTGTGGAGGCACAGCTTCTAGGGAAGGGGGAGTGACAAGGATCTCTCCCTATGATACCAGACCAGGAGGAGAAAACTCAGCAGGAACACTCCCGAAATTCAAAAAATGGGAAACCTCAGAGGAAGGCCGACTGGGAAGATGGGAATAAGAAAATGGATTTTTCACAGAAGGGGAAGGCGCATTACCTGTTTCGACGATGAAAACTTCTTTCACAAAGCTCTTTCCCTTTCTACGCACCGCTTCCGAGTCAGCTTCTGGTGTAGCTAAAAGCAAGTGCGGATTAGACCTCGTGTGTCTGCCTCTCGAAGCCACAATTGATAGAACAGGTTCTCCCCAGCGGAGTCGTCACAATGGAGTCGCCAGGTGCACAGTAGAAATCTTTAAGTTCTGATTTCTGATGCACCTTCAGAATCAGTTGATCTTTGTCGTTCAAATCCGAGGAAAATATTCAACTTCGTCCCCGGCAACGGTGCCAGAAATGTTAGCGTCAGAAGTCACTCCCGGATTGCTTGCAGGAGTAGAGCCTGACAACCATCAGTTTAATGTCACGATTGGTTTATAAGAGATGATCAAATGGAGGCAAACTCAGAACAGTATCGTCTCAACTCAGAAGCTAGGCCAGGCATGCATGAATGAGTGAGGTCTTGATAAAATTCAAACAGTGAGTTGTAATAAGGGTGATTAGGGGGAAGACTTCTTAAGAAAAGTGCAAAGGCCTGCTATAAGCATTAAGCTTCTAACAGACGATGAGAGCAGTCATATGAAAACAAGATCTTCTTACTTCCAAACGCGGGGAACCAGAGAAACAACAATACCACAATAAATCATTTACCATAACATAACTGTGTTAATTCATACGAAGCATTCGATCATGAACTCTCCAGCATAAGATGAAAACAGAGATGAAAAAGGGAAATTGTTTGTCATAAAACAAGAAATCTCAAATATGGTTGCATAACCAGGAAACCAGAATGGTCATGAAAACTTTACAGTCGGGAGCTTATCTCTACCATCGATAGATACAAAAATGGAGAAAACGCCTTCATATACTCAAAACTAACAACAGCAACGAAATCGAGACGGAGCATTAAAAACTTTGCGTCTGCATGGCTTCTGACAATCTGTAGCCGCAATCTTTGAATGGTCGTGCAACTTATGGCAGACACGATCGATCCTCTAACAGTTTCATCGGCGACTCGACGTGCCTTTAATTCATTGTAGGACTTCCCCATTATGGCGGAGACGATGTCTAACCACCACCAACTGCCTCAATAACTGCTTCGTGGGGATTGGGAACGACCTGGCCAACTCAGCACCTTGGGATATGGAAGACTTCTCGCGCTTCCACCTGGAATGACTGAAGGGCTTGATGGATAGGCATAGCGGCCAGCGCGGAGAATGGGGCGCATGATAGGAGTGATGGCATCGGATTATGAGGACGTGGAAGAAGTGGCGAGAAGGAGGACACATGGCGGAGGACAACAGGCGGAAGGGGGAAAGATGAGAGATAATGGACTCGCTCTTTGGCGAGAGGCTGATGTGGAAAGGAGCGGGACACATGGCAAGCAACAAGTGGATGATGAGAAAGAGGGAGGACCACGTGGACCAAAGAGGGGAGGCAGATGGATGACACACGGAAGCAGGGGAAAGGCGGAAAGGAAGATGACATTACGGGAGAAGGGCCCACGCAGGCTAACCACAGGGTAGCTGAGAATGACAGGATTTCATGAGCGTCGTTGATCTGGGCGCTGTAATCTCAGTCGTCGAAAGCTGCTCGCTCGATTCCAGACCCCCCCCCCCTTTGCTTAAAGGTAGAAAGGCAGGGGGGGTCCGGAATGGTCTTTATCGTCGTTGATCTGGGCACGTTGATCTGGACTGTTGGAGAGGTGCACCTGCGATTCCGGACCCCCTCCCCGCTTAAAGGTAGAATGGTAGGGGGGGTCTGGAATTCAATACGCGTCGTTGATCCGGGCGCACGAATCGCGATTGCTAGAACTTGCACATTGCTTACCGCGGGCGCATTATCACCCAAAACTTAGGACAAGTGGGTTTTAACCCAAACTTTTGCATTCTAGCCCCTCTTACAAGAAATATCGCTAACAGCCACGTGTCATCATGAATTCTATTGTTCAACCCCCATTATGGTCTCGAAAACACTATGTAAGTATACATAGTCACCCCTTTATCCCCTTACACACTATAATCCCAACCCCTTTGACCCAAGACATGACAATTGAACCCTGAAGCACTTCAAGCCTTGACTACTTACTCATCATTTTTGGCTCCACATCTGATCATTGTTCATGCATAAGTACTTCATCCTTTTGTTATTGTTACATCTATGTCCATTTTAGGTTTGATTTTGTCAAAAATTTTACTTCTTGTCTTTGTTATGGTGAATTCCTATGCTTTCATAAGTCATGTTCTGAGTTCCTGCAATTGTCTACATTCAAGACATTAATTAATTTTACCATCATCTCATTGGAATAATAATAATGTTTGATAATAATGAATMAAADAATATTTATACCAATGGTTGAAATAATTCTTGCATATATTATTTATCAACTATCATAARATTATTGAAAGTGTCGAGTTTACTCTACAATGAAAACACTGCATTCACTMAAATATGTAATATACCCTGCTATTACAACACTTCTCAAATAATATCATACATGAAGACAAACATTGCATATTTGGTTGTCTAAGTAGGGTTGAATTAAATTTTGATGATGATAAGTATTTTGGACAATAGATTGAGTAAAATTTCAAGTAGTAAAAATTCATTCATGTTGGGTAAAACATTGGTCGCAGAGCAATGCCATTCAAAATGTCGCAAATGTGACATAAATCTTCACAAATGTGGCAAGAACGACGTATATGTCACAAACGTGGCAAGAGAGACACACTATCCCCATAACATTGTGACCATGAACACAACAACCCATTAATACACTATGATCCCCGATGCAATCATGCCTAACACATTATGACCCCGAACACACTAATCCTCTAATACACTATGGTTGGCATTAACATATTTGAGTTCGAACACAATCATGATTTAATATATTGACCCAATCCCATGAACCTAGTAACCCACTAGTCATATTTGACCATCGTTAACTATATTGACCATGGTTGATGCATGACCCCATGAACCTCGTAACTATTTAATCCCACTGAACCCATCTCATAATCCCTTGACCCACTAACTTCATCAAAACATACCCACTAATCCATTAACTGTGTAACTTACTAATCCCTTAACCCATGACCCTCCTATTACATTCACTCTAGTAACCAACTAACCCTTCACCTTTATTGATGATATTGATCTCCATTGACCATTGTTGACCATGATTGACCATAATTCATCATGTTTGACTATAGTTGACCATTTTTAATGTGGTTGACTCATATTGACCATCTTAATAACCTACACTTGTTCTAAGCCTACAACTAGCACACTAGTTTCCATTAAGGCTTAAGGAAGCTTTTCTCATGATACCATTTTACTACTCACTTGGCATCCAACCTCTCAAGTACTCAATGCTCTGACACTCAAATTTTCATGATGGTCCCAAATAGATTCTAACCCTTTACACACTATAATCATTTACCCCTATAACTCGTGACATGGAAATCACACCCTAAAACATTCTAACCACTAACTACTATGACCCCAAAGCATCGTTATTATAGAAAACTTGTCGCAGCATCCGTCAAATGCAACATATTTATAGATTTTGTAACGTTGCAATTCCGATGTGAAAAAAACCTAAGTGACCGTTAGTATTTTGACCTGGTCAACATACTAAGGTGATCATTGGAGAGGAAAACCTAGTGTCCAAAACGTCGCAATTGTGACATAAATCTTCACAAACGTGGCAAGAATGACATCTATGTCACAAACGTGGCAAGAGAGACGTTCTGGTGGAAAACATGGCAAGAGAAACGTTAACGTGCAAGAGAGACGTCAACGTGGCAAGAGAGATGTCAACGTGGCAAGACCGACATTATCGGGAAATATGATTTTTTTTTTTTTATTTCTTCTATTTTGCGACAATATGGACAATTTTGTCCATAACGCCACAAATAAAACGTCGAAATTTTTACAATATGTACTAGTGAATCACAGAGGCTACAAACCTATCAGTAGTATGACTAGCAGTGAATGGACTTTTTTCCCTAGCATAACTTCCAGAGGATGGGTGTTGGTATTCAACATGACTTGCAGAGGTTGACGACCTATCTCCAACATGACTCACAAAGTTTGGTGACTTATTCTTCTTGTTCTTCATCTTTCTATTTCATTTAGACTTTCGGTTACTAGTAGCTAGACTTTCACCAGAGAAGGCATAAGGAGGAGGAGTGGACTTTTTTGATGAAGGAACATCAACATGATGCCCATGACATAAGGTGCTTAACTGAGAAGTGACAAGAGAATTTAGGACATTTGGAATGGTACCCAACCAAACCGATAGTCCCGCATTCAAACTATGAATGTACAAAGTGGCCATCAAAGGGACATCAATGTTTCTAAAGAAAGGAAAAGCACAAGAATCCCCTTGCGAAGGGGTTCCTTGGTTACTGTTGCTAGGAACTTTGGCCATGAAGATCTTATGCACAGGTTCTTCCCTTGCGTGATCATTGAAGTTCGTAAAAGTCTCACACACTGAATTTGGTAAATCAGTGGTATAAAAATATACACCTATAAGGAGGCGGCTCCACATTTCTAAGTGGAAGACCGAAAATCCTCACGACCGGTGGAGTGGGCGGTCTACCACCTTAGGTCAGAGAACCAAAGAAATTACTAACTAACTCGCTATGGAAAACTAGGGACAAAAGAGAACACCACTAAGAAGAAGATTCTAAAAAGATACAAGCCAAACAAATGAACCTCATGAATGCTTCCAACCCATGGAGATGAATTCCTAATCATCCAAAGAATTCACAAAGGAAAACAATTGGCCATGAGAAGTAGTTACCTAGACCTCCGACCAACGGTCCCTTCGGGTGTCACCTGGAGAATACAAAATTTTCCTCAGGTACCGCGATACACCCCTCGCAGTCACCTATGTGTCAACCTATATAATGGAAGCTAGGCCACCAACTTGTAATCAACAACCAAGGGAGTACAATCGACGGTCGGGCGAGTGTATGGGCAAGGTAACTAAGCCTGAAGATCCTCTTGAGGCCTAAAATAAAACAGCGCCAGAATCACTCTTAGAGTACCTTGGATGGATTCAAGTGTCTTAGAGGTCTGACACAAGTTAGGCCAGTAACACTACATGATGCACCCCCAATACACACTCTCCCAAACTATTTGTCAAGATTAGGAGTGGATATCTTTGTCATCGTCCTCCACACAACCTCATGTTTGACTCCTATGTGAGAGGAGCTTCTCGGATTGATTAATTACAAGGTGGATTTTTCACACCCTAGCACAAACACCTAAGTTAAGTTTTGGTTGGCCTTGGAGAGTTTATCTCTCCACACCTAATCCAAGGCCCTATCCTAAGCTATTGGCAAACCCTAGAAAAAGTGTTACTAATATATTTTAGATTAGACAATTCATTTTAAGGATTTTCTTACTCAAGGAATGGAAATGCAACTTATGTTGTTTGAGACTCTTGCAAAAATGAAACTTATTATAACACTGGAAAATAAGACTTTACACTAATTCTACAAACGGAAAAGAGATTCAAGCTAACAACATGAACAATCCTTCAAATATAAAGATGCAATCTTTTATCCTTTCCATGCAAGATGCACATTGCAACTTTCGAGTGAAACAAAAGAGCAAACAAAAGTATTTTCTTTCTTATTTTTCTTTTGAAATGCTTTCAAGATGAGAAGAAAACACAACCTTATGCTATTTCTTTTTTCTTTTTCAAATAACAATGCAAAGAAAGAAAGAGACCTAAAAAAATAGTTTTTTTTAATTTATTTTCTTTCAATCAAAGCATAACTAACAAAAGATGATAAAATAAACTGCAGAATACACGATTCATGTGCCCCCGCCCCCCCATCCATAAGGAATAATTTTTTTTTAATGCAACTCATATTTCTTAAAATTCAAGCTAAAAATAAGCCAAAAATGCTTGGAAACACAAAAAGACAACAAGATTTCTTTTTTTTATTTCATAAACACTCTGAGCCTGTAAATTTTCTAAACCCCAAACAACAAAATCTTTCGGAACTCAGGAAGACCTGGGAACCACAAGTTTCATGTAGGAAAAGGAAAATCTTTTTGAAAAAAATTCCAAAACAACAAAGATGCATGTTGTGCATAGCCAACCTGTGTATGTATGTGGGCTATATATAATGCAGAATGCATATGTACATGTGTTGTATAGAGAAAAGAAGCGCATACACCTCTACAAATTTTAAAAATAAATATGGACATACAACTTGGGTAAGGGAAGCTTGTAGGCACCTGGAAGGTGACCAGAGACCCAACCTTACTCAAAACACTCAGAAAACTCAGAAATAAACTGAAAATCAAATCAAACCAAGATCTCCCACTAAGACCCTAGAGAGACTCCCCACTGGAGTCGCCAATTATTCTATGGGGAAATTCTCCCTAAACTAAGTCTAAGGAATAGGAAAATCGATAACTCCCTTAAAATACTGACTTATCTCTAATCCACCCCAAAACAATCTAGACTAAGTGGTAAGAGAAAGAGAGAAGAGAAGGCTAATAAGAGTACCTTGAATCCTTACTATTGATGTATACCTCTTTCACTTATTGTTTCCTCTTAGATCATAGATCTCCTCCCAAAGTTTACTTGCAAGGGGTTAAGAATACAACAAAACAACATATACAATCTCTAAAAATCACTCAAAAGCCTAAATATTAATGTAAATGATCATAATAGACAAGAACATGTACACATAGCGTTTTGGGACAAAGATAATCTCTTTTATTCATATACAAGACGAAAGGTTACAACCTGTGCTTGCAAAGATCGTTCTATGAACCAAGTCCGGGCTCCTTTGTCGTGGAACCAAGTGCACCAATCCCACATAGTATTCTCACAACCAACATTCCATCAAGGGAAGAAGGAAGGGTTGCATAGGAAGAATAGTTGGAGGGGAAAGTTGAGGATAAAACTCAGAGCAAGATGCAAAAGTTGGGCAATAAGAGGGAAAGGATTTTGGAAGAGTTTTCTTATTCTCTTGTTCATATGTCTAAATGACTCCCCTAGACCTCTTTTTATATGATAAAAAGATGGTTATTTAGTTTGGGGACAAGATAAAAGGGGTAAAATGGTTAGGAAACTCTCCATAGCCCGTAAACTCCATCAGAATCCATGCAATTTTATATTTTTTGCAACTTTTGGAGGTAAACGCGAGATACTTAGCATGCAACAAGCATATGTATGCGGGCTAGCTAGCATGCATCACGCGTGTGTACGCAGTATAATAGTGCATCAGGGCATGTACATTATCCAAAAAGTGTTTTTTTAGAAGGAAACCTTAGCAATTTGTTTGCAAAAGTATACAAATGCATGGGCCAATGTATTGGATGCACAGATGTGGAATTTTTGGACTATAACAGAGGTGTGACGAGATCAAATAAGATCTTCCTCTTTCATAGGATACTGATGAGATTCGATATGATGGTATACATGTCCATGACTACACATGTGATGAAAAATATGAAGAAGTTGAGTGATTCTTCTTCAGAATCGGATTTAGTGGATCCCATAATGTACAAGCATTTGATTGGATCCTTAATATACCTGGTTAATTCCAAGCCAAATATTTTCTTTGCAGTGAGCACCTTAAGCTAGTATTTGGTTGAAGCCAAGGCAATTCCAGTGGGTCACAATGAAGCATGGTACAGTTGAATATGGTTTGTATCAGGTGATGAAGTGAGGCTACATAGATATACATATTCCAATTGAGGAGGGAGTGCAGTATACAGATTGAGCACTTCAGGGTGTTGATTCATCTTGGAATTAGTTACAATTTCTAGGATAAGAAAAGATATAATATATCACAATGAGTATTGCAAGTCGTGAAGTTGTGTGGCTTCGGAAGCTTCTTGCAGGACTTCATCCAAGACATGGTACAAAAAGGAGAAGTGAAGCTCTAGTACTTATCCATGGATGAGCATATTCCAAATATTCTCCCAGAGTGGCCATGTTGATTTGGTTGAGGAGGATGATACACAGGATTAGCCATGATGATTTGGCTAGTGATGAGTGTTGATGTTTCAACATCGGGCAGACATTCTCCCATATTGGTCATGCATAGGGATAAGCTAGTGTTGGTATGACCAAGGGAGAATGATTCATTCACTCATGGGACTCTGTTAGTGGTGAATGGCCTAGGTACGTTGATAGCATCAAGTAGACATTCCCCTACATTGGTCATGCTCAGGGTTATGATGGTGTTAATATGACCAAGGGGAGAATGACTCATTCACTCACGGGTCTCTACTAGAGGTGAATGGCCCTAGTATGTTGATGTTCTCTAGGTTCGAGTAGACATTCTTCGTAGATTGGTCATGCATGGGGATATGCTAGTGTTGATATGACGAAAGGAGAATGGTTCACTCATCCACAGGGCTTTGCTAGTGGTGAGTGGCCTAGATAAGCATCAGGCATACATTATCCCATATTGGTCATGCACGGGGCTATGCCAGTGATGATATTACCAAGGGTAATGATTCATTCACTCATAGGGCTCTACTAATGGTGAATTTCCTAGGTGTATTCCTTCTCTTGTCAAGGAGTGGATGGACTCGAGATGTTATCACATGCATATTCTTGGATGGAATGCATGTGCAGAGATGGCACATCAACATGGCTCATGAAGACAACCTTTCTATGACAGAAGAAATCAGAGTATGGATAATTCCTCCCTCATTGAGAGGGAGTGCTGGAGATTTGCAACTTCAGGCAGTCATTCTCCACAAGAAAGTACAAGAAGACCAATCTACACCATTACAGAATACCAAGGAAGAAGTTTAAGACCCAGGAAGAGAAGTCGACCCAACGGGAAAACTAATAATAAAATTGAAGATCCAAAAATAATAAGTCATCCCTAGAGTGACGCCCAAATCAGTATAAATACATGACTGGCTCATTTCATTTTGACATTCAAACAACTCCTTCTACGATGTGAACAAGGCAGTTGCAGCTGCAGTTTTGGCAGTGTCGCTATTTTTGGGTTATTGGTTATCTTGGAGAGTGTGCCACACTTGGAGAAGCTATTGCTTGGTTATTTTTGGTCATATTATTGAGGAGCTAGGTCTTGGTGATGCTATCCTTGGGGAGGATCTTCTCTGTATGGTATTTTAGCTATTGATGGTGATGTACTAGTAATATCTTGGATTGAACTCTTCTAGAGAAAGATTGTTGGGTTTTCTCCCAGTTTGGGTTTCCCGAGATAAACTCTTGTGTTCTTGTGTCTACTATGCATGGTTAATATTTCTAGATCTTGTTATTTCCGTTGCATTTTTATAGTTGATATTTGTAGTGTATAGTTATTCTATGATAATTCTTGTATGAAAGTGAATCTTGTTATTAATCATAAGGAAATAATTATCAAGAGATGAGAATCATATAAAACATCAACATGGTATCAGAGCTAGTTGAAATATTGCCACTATACAGTTGCAGTTGTAGTTTCCATTTACAGTTGCAATTGCAGTTTCTAGCTACAGTTGCAGTTTCTAGTTGCGAGTTGCAGTTTCCAGTTGTGCAAACCTTGAGATTAGAAAATAAGCTAGATGGTGCTACAAATTTCATAGGTATGCACTTATATATATGTGTCCAAGTTATATTATTTAGCATAATATGAGGGTGTTTTTAGGGTATGTACAAGGGACCTTGTCCAAGCAATGACCCAAATGGATCATATGATCTAATGCATTAAGAGTAATAATGCACCCTCCCTAGCAATTAAGACTCAAGGTTTGCATATCAGGTTTTAATATTTTTATTGTTGCATCTTAAATAAATATTGTAGCCAGGACAACGGTCTTTAGAGTTCTATTACTACTAAGTACTTTTTCTATCAAATGTTTTGAATATTATTAGTACAATGATCATTATGTAAAGGCTCATTGTTTAGTAGTAATGATGCACTTATTTACAAGATGAAATTGATCTCTTCTAGGAGATGCTCTTGGTTGTTGTCTTTGTCCTGGGAAAGTTTCCCCAGAGGAATGATTGATAACAACACTAGAAAATTGTTGTTCATGTTTCCCATTTTTTATTATTGTTCCTATTTCCTATTCATAAGAATATTGCTCTTGTCTATTATTTTCCCTTGCTATTAATCTTGTTTCGGACAGGTCACGGGTAGTAGCTCTAAGAGGCATCTATAGTGACTGTTGCAGGAGGCAATGGATTAGATGGTATCTAGTTTGAGACATGGAGTAGGCTATCCATACATGGATTTGTATACATAAAAATATACATCCATATATAGAAGGTGAAAAAGAAAAAGTTAGAACCTTCTGAAAAGAAGGAAACTTTTGGGGGATACAGAGTGTTCCACATTAAGATTGACAAGGAGGAGCAAGTGGCTACACTAGAGGTGTGGAAAACATCCCCACCTAATACCAGTTCAGAGGGATTCATCCCTCGAGATCTAGTAGGGAGGAGTATCCTCCCAAGATAGTTCATTGGAGATCAAACTTCAGAAGATGCAAAGCAACTAGATGGATCTAAATATTGTACAGACTTGGAGGGAGTCATATTTCAGAGGGAGAATGGTACTCCAAGTTAGATGGATACTTGATGAGCTTGGTTTTAACCAAGAATGTACAGAATCAGAGTGATCCTGATCTTAGAGAGAATCAATTGAATCAGAGGAAGAGTCGTTCATTCAGAGAGAGTTCCCCCTTAGATTCAGGTGGGAGAGAGACATCTTCCAAGACTAGTAGAAAAGTTTCATGATTTGAGGAGGCTTCGATGAGATGTGATCTTGCTATAGTGACAGAGGAGGTAGCCAATCACGAGGATTGGATTTGGATTTTGTCTCGGTCACAAAGGGAGCAACCAGTGAGGCAGACTAGACAACAAGACTTACTCTAGTGACAAAGGGATTTGCCCTCAGATTTCAAGATGGAGGATCATGGGCGAATGTACTCTTTGGATTAGAGGTGTGACGAGATCAAATGTGATATTACTAATGAGATTTGATATTATGGACTGCAATTCCATGACTACACCTATGATAAAAAAAATATGAAGAAGTTGAGTGATTCTACTTCATATTCATATTTGGTGGATCCCACGATGTACATGAACTTAATTGGATCCTTTATGTACATGGTTAATGCCAGGAAAAATATTTTCTTTGCAGTGAGCACCCTGAGCTAGTATTTGGTTGAACCCAAGGTAGTTCTAGTGGGTGGAAGCAAAGTACAGTACATTTGGATATGGTTTTTCTCAGGTGATGAAGTGAGGTTGCAGAGATATATAGATTCTGATTGAGTAGGAAGTGCAGTAGACATACTGAGCACCTCAGGGTGGTAATTCGGCTTGGAATCAGTTACGATTTTTGGGATAAGCTGGAAGCAAGCTTATGTAGCACTCAATACATCAAAGGAGTATATCCTAGTCAGTATCGCATGTTGTGAAGTAGTGTGGCTTCAAAAGCTTGGCTTCAGAATCTTCTTTCAGGTATTCATCCGAGACATGGTATAGAAAGGAGTAGTGAAGCTCCAATACTTATCCACATATAAGAAAATTCTAGATATCCTCCCAGAGTGGCCATGTTGATTTGGCTTAGGAGGATGATACACAGGATTAGCCATGTTGATTTGGCTAGTGGTGAGTGTTGATGTTTCAACATTGGGCATAAATTCTCCTAGATTGGTCATGCACAGGGCTATGCTAGTGTTGATATGACCAAGGAAGAATGATTCTCATGGGGATTTGTTAGTGGTGAATGGTCCAGGTATGTTGATAACATTGGGCATACATTCCCCTAGATTAGTCATGCATGGGGCTATGCTAGCGTTGATATGACCAAGGGGAGAATGACTCATTCACTCACAGGGCTCTACAAGTGGTGAATCTTCCAGGTATGTTGATGTTCTCCAGGTTCGGGTAGACATTGTTTTTAGATTGGTCATGCTCGGGGCTATGTTAGTGCTAATATGACCAAAGGAGAATGATTCACTCATCCACATGACTTTCCTAGTGGTGAGTGACCCAGATACGCATTAGGAAGACATTATCCCATATTGGTCATGCATGGGGATATGCTAGTCCTGATATGACTAAGGGTAATGATTCATTCACTCACGGGGCTCTGCTAGTGGTGAATGTCCTAGGTGTAGTCCTTATCCTATCAAGGAGTGGATGGACTTGAGATGCTATCACATGCATATTATGGGATGGAATACATGTGCAGAGATGGCACATAAACGTGGCTCATGAAGACAACATTTATATGACAAAAGAAATCCAAGTATGGAGAATGCCTCCCTCGTTGAGAGGGAGTGTTGGAGATTTGCAACTTTTGGCTGTCATTCTCCATAAGAAAGTACAAGAAGACCCATCTACACCATTACAGAAGCCCCAGGAAGAAGTGAAGACCCAAGAAAAGATGTCAGCCCCATAGAAAAAATAATAAAAAAATTGAAGACTCAAAAATAAGAAGTCGTCCCCATAATGGTGCCCGGATCAGTATCAATATAAGACTGGCTCATTTCATTTTGACAATCAGACAACTCCTTCTATAGTGCACACAAGGAAGTTGCAGTTGCAGTTTTGGAAGTTTCACTATTTTGGGGTTATTGGTAATCTTGCAGAGTGCACTACACTTGGAGAAGCTCTTTCTTGGTTATTCTTGGTCATATTATTGAGGAGCTACGTCTTAGTGATGCTATCCTTGGGGAGGATCTTCTCTGTATGGTATTTTGGATATTGATGGTGATGTACTGGTAATATCTTGGACTGAATTCTTCTAGAGAAAGGTTGTTGGGTTTTCTCCCAAGTTTGGGTTTCCTAAGATAAACTCTTGTGTTCTTGTGTCTACCGTGCATGGTTAATATCTCTAGATCTTATTATTGCTGTTGCATTTTTATAATTGATAGTTTTAGTGTATAGTTATGTTATGATAATTGGTGTATGAAAGTGAATCTTGTTATTAATCATAAGGCAATAACTATCAAGAGATGAGAATCATATAAAACATCAACATTTTCCATGCTTTGTAATTTTTTGAGCCTTCGAGTTTGTCAGACTTGGAAAAAAATTTATAAGTTTGGACATTGTGAATGTTTATTTAAAAAGAAAGAATATACGTCATAAATAATACACCACAAAAGAAAATGACAAAAAACACCACACATTGCAAAAAGACAAACTATCAAGGTTTGGCCTTGACCCTCGTATAGTCGCTTGGAAAAGATATTGATTGAGCTTTGTAAACTCTAATCAACTCTTGAGTAAAGAATATGGTACAATCTACTTTAAAAAATTTGACTCTTAATCCCTTTTATTTCTCCGTAAATACAGAAGAAATAAGGATTTCAAATTCTTTCAATTCCCCATAGTAAAATAATACTTCAATACAACTTGCTTGAAAAATTGAATAATGATCCTTAATCCCCACTTTACATTCTCCTTAAAAAAGACCTTCTTGCTCCACTTGAAGTAATAAAGTACTTCAATTACATCAAAAACTGTATTACTCTCTTAACGCCCCTTCAAATTACAAAATATATAATATGAATACTGGCTTTTCCTTTTAAAATATAGTGTGCATGAAAGCTTTATAGTGATCCCCACTTTGTAATGTTCTTGTGTTGGTCCCTTTTGAAGTAAGATAATTACTTCAATTTACAAATATCATCAAATTGTTAATGAAAAATACAAAGCCAGTTTTGCTTGCTTGTATCTCCCAATGAATATGTATGATTCATAGAATATTCCAAATAATTTATTTTTATTTTTTTATTTAATTGACATATAAACCCTTTAAAAAATATATACCTAGCATGAGTTTGAAAAACGCCCAAATCTGGCCAACAAACACAACTGGCAAACCTAGGATCCAAGATCTTGAGGCGATTTTACGCGTGTTGATGCATAGACATGTCATTTGTGTGATAGGTTGCAGATCGTCTATCTCCAGCGAGGGAAAAACACATTGCAACGCAACAATCTAGTCAGATTTTCCAAATAAAAAACGAACCGATTTTTCTGTTCTGTTCTACCGTCGAGTGAGATCATTTTTCTATGAGGGCCGATCTGTTCTGTGAGAGCCGTGAGATCGTTTTTTTGTGAGGGCTAAGCTGTTATGTGAGGGTTTGATTGTTGCGTGGGAGCTGGATCGATTTCTGTCGAGGGTTTGAATGTTGTTGTAGCTGCTCAGGTGCGTCAAAGTCAAAATTAGTTCTTAATGGGAACTCTCTCTTCCATCAATCGGGACATGCTAACAAATGAAACTGTTGTAATTTATAAAACTCAACTCTT
>ML789406.1:232508-244024 GCA_009831015.1 Picea engelmannii
AGAGAACACCACTAAGAAGAAGATTCTAAAAAGATACAAGCCAAACAAATGAACCTCATGAATGCTTCCAACCCATGGAGATGAATTCCTAATCATCCAAAGAATTCACAAAGGAAAACAATTGGCCATGAGAAGTAGTTACCTAGACCTCCGACCAACGGTCCCTTCGGGTGTCACCTGGAGAATACAAAATTTTCCTCAGGTACCGCGATACACCCCTCGCAGTCACCTATGTGTCAACCTATATAATGGAAGCTAGGCCACCAACTTGTAATCAACAACCAAGGGAGTACAATCGACGGTCGGGCGAGTGTATGGGCAAGGTAACTAAGCCTGAAGATCCTCTTGAGGCCTAAAATAAAACAGCGCCAGAATCACTCTTAGAGTACCTTGGATGGATTCAAGTGTCTTAGAGGTCTGACACAAGTTAGGCCAGTAACACTACATGATGCACCCCCAATACACACTCTCCCAAACTATTTGTCAAGATTAGGAGTGGATATCTTTGTCATCGTCCTCCACACAACCTCATGTTTGACTCCTATGTGAGAGGAGCTTCTCGGATTGATTAATTACAAGGTGGATTTTTCACACCCTAGCACAAACACCTAAGTTAAGTTTTGGTTGGCCTTGGAGAGTTTATCTCTCCACACCTAATCCAAGGCCCTATCCTAAGCTATTGGCAAACCCTAGAAAAAGTGTTACTAATATATTTTAGATTAGACAATTCATTTTAAGGATTTTCTTACTCAAGGAATGGAAATGCAACTTATGTTGTTTGAGACTCTTGCAAAAATGAAACTTATTATAACACTGGAAAATAAGACTTTACACTAATTCTACAAACGGAAAAGAGATTCAAGCTAACAACATGAACAATCCTTCAAATATAAAGATGCAATCTTTTATCCTTTCCATGCAAGATGCACATTGCAACTTTCGAGTGAAACAAAAGAGCAAACAAAAGTATTTTCTTTCTTATTTTTCTTTTGAAATGCTTTCAAGATGAGAAGAAAACACAACCTTATGCTATTTCTTTTTTCTTTTTCAAATAACAATGCAAAGAAAGAAAGAGACCTAAAAAAATAGTTTTTTTTAATTTATTTTCTTTCAATCAAAGCATAACTAACAAAAGATGATAAAATAAACTGCAGAATACACGATTCATGTGCCCCCGCCCCCCCATCCATAAGGAATAATTTTTTTTTAATGCAACTCATATTTCTTAAAATTCAAGCTAAAAATAAGCCAAAAATGCTTGGAAACACAAAAAGACAACAAGATTTCTTTTTTTTATTTCATAAACACTCTGAGCCTGTAAATTTTCTAAACCCCAAACAACAAAATCTTTCGGAACTCAGGAAGACCTGGGAACCACAAGTTTCATGTAGGAAAAGGAAAATCTTTTTGAAAAAAATTCCAAAACAACAAAGATGCATGTTGTGCATAGCCAACCTGTGTATGTATGTGGGCTATATATAATGCAGAATGCATATGTACATGTGTTGTATAGAGAAAAGAAGCGCATACACCTCTACAAATTTTAAAAATAAATATGGACATACAACTTGGGTAAGGGAAGCTTGTAGGCACCTGGAAGGTGACCAGAGACCCAACCTTACTCAAAACACTCAGAAAACTCAGAAATAAACTGAAAATCAAATCAAACCAAGATCTCCCACTAAGACCCTAGAGAGACTCCCCACTGGAGTCGCCAATTATTCTATGGGGAAATTCTCCCTAAACTAAGTCTAAGGAATAGGAAAATCGATAACTCCCTTAAAATACTGACTTATCTCTAATCCACCCCAAAACAATCTAGACTAAGTGGTAAGAGAAAGAGAGAAGAGAAGGCTAATAAGAGTACCTTGAATCCTTACTATTGATGTATACCTCTTTCACTTATTGTTTCCTCTTAGATCATAGATCTCCTCCCAAAGTTTACTTGCAAGGGGTTAAGAATACAACAAAACAACATATACAATCTCTAAAAATCACTCAAAAGCCTAAATATTAATGTAAATGATCATAATAGACAAGAACATGTACACATAGCGTTTTGGGACAAAGATAATCTCTTTTATTCATATACAAGACGAAAGGTTACAACCTGTGCTTGCAAAGATCGTTCTATGAACCAAGTCCGGGCTCCTTTGTCGTGGAACCAAGTGCACCAATCCCACATAGTATTCTCACAACCAACATTCCATCAAGGGAAGAAGGAAGGGTTGCATAGGAAGAATAGTTGGAGGGGAAAGTTGAGGATAAAACTCAGAGCAAGATGCAAAAGTTGGGCAATAAGAGGGAAAGGATTTTGGAAGAGTTTTCTTATTCTCTTGTTCATATGTCTAAATGACTCCCCTAGACCTCTTTTTATATGATAAAAAGATGGTTATTTAGTTTGGGGACAAGATAAAAGGGGTAAAATGGTTAGGAAACTCTCCATAGCCCGTAAACTCCATCAGAATCCATGCAATTTTATATTTTTTGCAACTTTTGGAGGTAAACGCGAGATACTTAGCATGCAACAAGCATATGTATGCGGGCTAGCTAGCATGCATCACGCGTGTGTACGCAGTATAATAGTGCATCAGGGCATGTACATTATCCAAAAAGTGTTTTTTTAGAAGGAAACCTTAGCAATTTGTTTGCAAAAGTATACAAATGCATGGGCCAATGTATTGGATGCACAGATGTGGAATTTTTGGACTATAACAGAGGTGTGACGAGATCAAATAAGATCTTCCTCTTTCATAGGATACTGATGAGATTCGATATGATGGTATACATGTCCATGACTACACATGTGATGAAAAATATGAAGAAGTTGAGTGATTCTTCTTCAGAATCGGATTTAGTGGATCCCATAATGTACAAGCATTTGATTGGATCCTTAATATACCTGGTTAATTCCAAGCCAAATATTTTCTTTGCAGTGAGCACCTTAAGCTAGTATTTGGTTGAAGCCAAGGCAATTCCAGTGGGTCACAATGAAGCATGGTACAGTTGAATATGGTTTGTATCAGGTGATGAAGTGAGGCTACATAGATATACATATTCCAATTGAGGAGGGAGTGCAGTATACAGATTGAGCACTTCAGGGTGTTGATTCATCTTGGAATTAGTTACAATTTCTAGGATAAGAAAAGATATAATATATCACAATGAGTATTGCAAGTCGTGAAGTTGTGTGGCTTCGGAAGCTTCTTGCAGGACTTCATCCAAGACATGGTACAAAAAGGAGAAGTGAAGCTCTAGTACTTATCCATGGATGAGCATATTCCAAATATTCTCCCAGAGTGGCCATGTTGATTTGGTTGAGGAGGATGATACACAGGATTAGCCATGATGATTTGGCTAGTGATGAGTGTTGATGTTTCAACATCGGGCAGACATTCTCCCATATTGGTCATGCATAGGGATAAGCTAGTGTTGGTATGACCAAGGGAGAATGATTCATTCACTCATGGGACTCTGTTAGTGGTGAATGGCCTAGGTACGTTGATAGCATCAAGTAGACATTCCCCTACATTGGTCATGCTCAGGGTTATGATGGTGTTAATATGACCAAGGGGAGAATGACTCATTCACTCACGGGTCTCTACTAGAGGTGAATGGCCCTAGTATGTTGATGTTCTCTAGGTTCGAGTAGACATTCTTCGTAGATTGGTCATGCATGGGGATATGCTAGTGTTGATATGACGAAAGGAGAATGGTTCACTCATCCACAGGGCTTTGCTAGTGGTGAGTGGCCTAGATAAGCATCAGGCATACATTATCCCATATTGGTCATGCACGGGGCTATGCCAGTGATGATATTACCAAGGGTAATGATTCATTCACTCATAGGGCTCTACTAATGGTGAATTTCCTAGGTGTATTCCTTCTCTTGTCAAGGAGTGGATGGACTCGAGATGTTATCACATGCATATTCTTGGATGGAATGCATGTGCAGAGATGGCACATCAACATGGCTCATGAAGACAACCTTTCTATGACAGAAGAAATCAGAGTATGGATAATTCCTCCCTCATTGAGAGGGAGTGCTGGAGATTTGCAACTTCAGGCAGTCATTCTCCACAAGAAAGTACAAGAAGACCAATCTACACCATTACAGAATACCAAGGAAGAAGTTTAAGACCCAGGAAGAGAAGTCGACCCAACGGGAAAACTAATAATAAAATTGAAGATCCAAAAATAATAAGTCATCCCTAGAGTGACGCCCAAATCAGTATAAATACATGACTGGCTCATTTCATTTTGACATTCAAACAACTCCTTCTACGATGTGAACAAGGCAGTTGCAGCTGCAGTTTTGGCAGTGTCGCTATTTTTGGGTTATTGGTTATCTTGGAGAGTGTGCCACACTTGGAGAAGCTATTGCTTGGTTATTTTTGGTCATATTATTGAGGAGCTAGGTCTTGGTGATGCTATCCTTGGGGAGGATCTTCTCTGTATGGTATTTTAGCTATTGATGGTGATGTACTAGTAATATCTTGGATTGAACTCTTCTAGAGAAAGATTGTTGGGTTTTCTCCCAGTTTGGGTTTCCCGAGATAAACTCTTGTGTTCTTGTGTCTACTATGCATGGTTAATATTTCTAGATCTTGTTATTTCCGTTGCATTTTTATAGTTGATATTTGTAGTGTATAGTTATTCTATGATAATTCTTGTATGAAAGTGAATCTTGTTATTAATCATAAGGAAATAATTATCAAGAGATGAGAATCATATAAAACATCAACATGGTATCAGAGCTAGTTGAAATATTGCCACTATACAGTTGCAGTTGTAGTTTCCATTTACAGTTGCAATTGCAGTTTCTAGCTACAGTTGCAGTTTCTAGTTGCGAGTTGCAGTTTCCAGTTGTGCAAACCTTGAGATTAGAAAATAAGCTAGATGGTGCTACAAATTTCATAGGTATGCACTTATATATATGTGTCCAAGTTATATTATTTAGCATAATATGAGGGTGTTTTTAGGGTATGTACAAGGGACCTTGTCCAAGCAATGACCCAAATGGATCATATGATCTAATGCATTAAGAGTAATAATGCACCCTCCCTAGCAATTAAGACTCAAGGTTTGCATATCAGGTTTTAATATTTTTATTGTTGCATCTTAAATAAATATTGTAGCCAGGACAACGGTCTTTAGAGTTCTATTACTACTAAGTACTTTTTCTATCAAATGTTTTGAATATTATTAGTACAATGATCATTATGTAAAGGCTCATTGTTTAGTAGTAATGATGCACTTATTTACAAGATGAAATTGATCTCTTCTAGGAGATGCTCTTGGTTGTTGTCTTTGTCCTGGGAAAGTTTCCCCAGAGGAATGATTGATAACAACACTAGAAAATTGTTGTTCATGTTTCCCATTTTTTATTATTGTTCCTATTTCCTATTCATAAGAATATTGCTCTTGTCTATTATTTTCCCTTGCTATTAATCTTGTTTCGGACAGGTCACGGGTAGTAGCTCTAAGAGGCATCTATAGTGACTGTTGCAGGAGGCAATGGATTAGATGGTATCTAGTTTGAGACATGGAGTAGGCTATCCATACATGGATTTGTATACATAAAAATATACATCCATATATAGAAGGTGAAAAAGAAAAAGTTAGAACCTTCTGAAAAGAAGGAAACTTTTGGGGGATACAGAGTGTTCCACATTAAGATTGACAAGGAGGAGCAAGTGGCTACACTAGAGGTGTGGAAAACATCCCCACCTAATACCAGTTCAGAGGGATTCATCCCTCGAGATCTAGTAGGGAGGAGTATCCTCCCAAGATAGTTCATTGGAGATCAAACTTCAGAAGATGCAAAGCAACTAGATGGATCTAAATATTGTACAGACTTGGAGGGAGTCATATTTCAGAGGGAGAATGGTACTCCAAGTTAGATGGATACTTGATGAGCTTGGTTTTAACCAAGAATGTACAGAATCAGAGTGATCCTGATCTTAGAGAGAATCAATTGAATCAGAGGAAGAGTCGTTCATTCAGAGAGAGTTCCCCCTTAGATTCAGGTGGGAGAGAGACATCTTCCAAGACTAGTAGAAAAGTTTCATGATTTGAGGAGGCTTCGATGAGATGTGATCTTGCTATAGTGACAGAGGAGGTAGCCAATCACGAGGATTGGATTTGGATTTTGTCTCGGTCACAAAGGGAGCAACCAGTGAGGCAGACTAGACAACAAGACTTACTCTAGTGACAAAGGGATTTGCCCTCAGATTTCAAGATGGAGGATCATGGGCGAATGTACTCTTTGGATTAGAGGTGTGACGAGATCAAATGTGATATTACTAATGAGATTTGATATTATGGACTGCAATTCCATGACTACACCTATGATAAAAAAAATATGAAGAAGTTGAGTGATTCTACTTCATATTCATATTTGGTGGATCCCACGATGTACATGAACTTAATTGGATCCTTTATGTACATGGTTAATGCCAGGAAAAATATTTTCTTTGCAGTGAGCACCCTGAGCTAGTATTTGGTTGAACCCAAGGTAGTTCTAGTGGGTGGAAGCAAAGTACAGTACATTTGGATATGGTTTTTCTCAGGTGATGAAGTGAGGTTGCAGAGATATATAGATTCTGATTGAGTAGGAAGTGCAGTAGACATACTGAGCACCTCAGGGTGGTAATTCGGCTTGGAATCAGTTACGATTTTTGGGATAAGCTGGAAGCAAGCTTATGTAGCACTCAATACATCAAAGGAGTATATCCTAGTCAGTATCGCATGTTGTGAAGTAGTGTGGCTTCAAAAGCTTGGCTTCAGAATCTTCTTTCAGGTATTCATCCGAGACATGGTATAGAAAGGAGTAGTGAAGCTCCAATACTTATCCACATATAAGAAAATTCTAGATATCCTCCCAGAGTGGCCATGTTGATTTGGCTTAGGAGGATGATACACAGGATTAGCCATGTTGATTTGGCTAGTGGTGAGTGTTGATGTTTCAACATTGGGCATAAATTCTCCTAGATTGGTCATGCACAGGGCTATGCTAGTGTTGATATGACCAAGGAAGAATGATTCTCATGGGGATTTGTTAGTGGTGAATGGTCCAGGTATGTTGATAACATTGGGCATACATTCCCCTAGATTAGTCATGCATGGGGCTATGCTAGCGTTGATATGACCAAGGGGAGAATGACTCATTCACTCACAGGGCTCTACAAGTGGTGAATCTTCCAGGTATGTTGATGTTCTCCAGGTTCGGGTAGACATTGTTTTTAGATTGGTCATGCTCGGGGCTATGTTAGTGCTAATATGACCAAAGGAGAATGATTCACTCATCCACATGACTTTCCTAGTGGTGAGTGACCCAGATACGCATTAGGAAGACATTATCCCATATTGGTCATGCATGGGGATATGCTAGTCCTGATATGACTAAGGGTAATGATTCATTCACTCACGGGGCTCTGCTAGTGGTGAATGTCCTAGGTGTAGTCCTTATCCTATCAAGGAGTGGATGGACTTGAGATGCTATCACATGCATATTATGGGATGGAATACATGTGCAGAGATGGCACATAAACGTGGCTCATGAAGACAACATTTATATGACAAAAGAAATCCAAGTATGGAGAATGCCTCCCTCGTTGAGAGGGAGTGTTGGAGATTTGCAACTTTTGGCTGTCATTCTCCATAAGAAAGTACAAGAAGACCCATCTACACCATTACAGAAGCCCCAGGAAGAAGTGAAGACCCAAGAAAAGATGTCAGCCCCATAGAAAAAATAATAAAAAAATTGAAGACTCAAAAATAAGAAGTCGTCCCCATAATGGTGCCCGGATCAGTATCAATATAAGACTGGCTCATTTCATTTTGACAATCAGACAACTCCTTCTATAGTGCACACAAGGAAGTTGCAGTTGCAGTTTTGGAAGTTTCACTATTTTGGGGTTATTGGTAATCTTGCAGAGTGCACTACACTTGGAGAAGCTCTTTCTTGGTTATTCTTGGTCATATTATTGAGGAGCTACGTCTTAGTGATGCTATCCTTGGGGAGGATCTTCTCTGTATGGTATTTTGGATATTGATGGTGATGTACTGGTAATATCTTGGACTGAATTCTTCTAGAGAAAGGTTGTTGGGTTTTCTCCCAAGTTTGGGTTTCCTAAGATAAACTCTTGTGTTCTTGTGTCTACCGTGCATGGTTAATATCTCTAGATCTTATTATTGCTGTTGCATTTTTATAATTGATAGTTTTAGTGTATAGTTATGTTATGATAATTGGTGTATGAAAGTGA
Source organism: Picea engelmannii (assembly GCA_009831015.1). Classification (NCBI taxonomy): domain Eukaryota; kingdom Viridiplantae; phylum Streptophyta; class Pinopsida; order Pinales; family Pinaceae; genus Picea; species Picea engelmannii. Next base: position 240,776 of record ML789406.1, read on the forward strand.
ATCTTGTTATTAATCATAAGGCAATAACTATCAAGAGATGAGAATCATATAAAACATCAACATTTTCCATGCTTTGTAATTTTTTGAGCCTTCGAGTTTGTCAGACTTGGAAAAAAATTTATAAGTTTGGACATTGTGAATGTTTATTTAAAAAGAAAGAATATACGTCATAAATAATACACCACAAAAGAAAATGACAAAAAACACCACACATTGCAAAAAGACAAACTATCAAGGTTTGGCCTTGACCCTCGTATAGTCGCTTGGAAAAGATATTGATTGAGCTTTGTAAACTCTAATCAACTCTTGAGTAAAGAATATGGTACAATCTACTTTAAAAAATTTGACTCTTAATCCCTTTTATTTCTCCGTAAATACAGAAGAAATAAGGATTTCAAATTCTTTCAATTCCCCATAGTAAAATAATACTTCAATACAACTTGCTTGAAAAATTGAATAATGATCCTTAATCCCCACTTTACATTCTCCTTAAAAAAGACCTTCTTGCTCCACTTGAAGTAATAAAGTACTTCAATTACATCAAAAACTGTATTACTCTCTTAACGCCCCTTCAAATTACAAAATATATAATATGAATACTGGCTTTTCCTTTTAAAATATAGTGTGCATGAAAGCTTTATAGTGATCCCCACTTTGTAATGTTCTTGTGTTGGTCCCTTTTGAAGTAAGATAATTACTTCAATTTACAAATATCATCAAATTGTTAATGAAAAATACAAAGCCAGTTTTGCTTGCTTGTATCTCCCAATGAATATGTATGATTCATAGAATATTCCAAATAATTTATTTTTATTTTTTTATTTAATTGACATATAAACCCTTTAAAAAATATATACCTAGCATGAGTTTGAAAAACGCCCAAATCTGGCCAACAAACACAACTGGCAAACCTAGGATCCAAGATCTTGAGGCGATTTTACGCGTGTTGATGCATAGACATGTCATTTGTGTGATAGGTTGCAGATCGTCTATCTCCAGCGAGGGAAAAACACATTGCAACGCAACAATCTAGTCAGATTTTCCAAATAAAAAACGAACCGATTTTTCTGTTCTGTTCTACCGTCGAGTGAGATCATTTTTCTATGAGGGCCGATCTGTTCTGTGAGAGCCGTGAGATCGTTTTTTTGTGAGGGCTAAGCTGTTATGTGAGGGTTTGATTGTTGCGTGGGAGCTGGATCGATTTCTGTCGAGGGTTTGAATGTTGTTGTAGCTGCTCAGGTGCGTCAAAGTCAAAATTAGTTCTTAATGGGAACTCTCTCTTCCATCAATCGGGACATGCTAACAAATGAAACTGTTGTAATTTATAAAACTCAACTCTTTGAGTATGATAAGTGTCCATGTACATTGAATAAATATTTTATCAATTTTTTATTTCTTATTTTGTTGCTTCTAAAAAGTGACTTTTTTCTAAATTTATTATCTATTCTAACAAAATACATTCTAGAAAAGTCTAAGTATAATAAAATAATATTATACTAAGTACGTTAGGATCATAATATCTATGAAAACTCAATCTTATCGAATTTTTTTTTGCTTTCACTTTTAGGAAAACATGCTCGCCCACTTTAAAATCTATGAAAACTCTATTTTTGTCTGCATAACTTTTCTACCTGCCCTATGAAGCCTTTAAATTTTGTCTGATCTTTGTCATCTATTCTTCCATTTCCTTTAACAATTCTGGCCCAACGATAGCTTTGTTTGCTCAGTTATACCAACTCACTGGTGTGTTACATTTCCTTCCATACAAAGCTTCAAATGGACTTATTTTTAATGAGGCTTGATACCTAGTAAGTGGATATAGTCTTCCCATTGGTTGTTCCATCACATACATCTTGAGCATGTCTTCAATTATCTTAATGACTCTAGGTGATATGTCGTACTAAAACTCAGATTTGTCCCAAATCCTTTGAACAAACCTTGCTAAAATTTGGATGTAAACTTGAAATATTTCTCTGAAACTATTTCCTTAGGCACTCCATGTAGCCTGGTGACTTCCTTCATGTAAATCTTTGCAATGTTTGTTGCCTTTATAGGAATAAAATGTGTTGTCTTAGTCAATTTGTCCACCACCACCATGATGGAATCACGTTGCTTCACTCTTCTGGGCAACTTTGTAATAAAATCTGTTGTGACCACTTTCCACATCCATTTTGGAATGGGCAATTGTTGTAGCAACCTCGCTCGATGTATTTTCTTTTTCTTTACCTTCTAGCACTCTAGACATCGAGCTATGTAATTAGCCACTTCTTTCTTCATTCCCGACCAAAAATATCATCTCCTTACAACTATGATGGATTTATGATATCCTGGGTGCCCGACATATGGCACATTGTGCATTTCTCTCATCAAAATATTTTTCAGCTCCATGAAATTTAGCACATCCACCTTGCCTTTGTAAAAGATGATTCCATTCTATTTTAATTCATGATTTTTAAATTTCTGTTGTAAATTACCTTGTTGAAAGTTTTCCTTTATTTGTAAATAATGCTTATATGAATTTGTTGCTTCAATAAATTTATCTTTTAAATATTTTCTATACATGTTGATGGTTGAAACATGCATTTCATGAGTTCTTTTGTTAACAATATTACCAACTTAACGAGAACTTTTTGATTTCTCATTTTTTCAAGGGTCACATTTTTTACCTCATTTTTAAAAATGGTGCTACCTTACCACCCCCCTCCCTTTTTAGATGGTATTTTGATATTTTAAATTTTCTGATCCATAATATTTCCACAATATTGTTTTTAATGTTTATTTTTCATCTATTTTCAAATTTTTAATATTTTTTTTTTCAAAGGTGTTTTTAGTCAATTTTTCCATACTTCTTTCAATCTTACAAATATTTCTTACCATTTACTTTTTTGAAATTAAGATTTTTCATATAATTGTGTCTCCTTAATTAATTTATAGTTCTGTACTTTTAAAATATAGTGGAAAACATCATTTTTAACAAATTGTTTACCTTTACATCAATACATAAAAAATAATTGTAATTAAATAACACTATTTTTTAATATTTAAAAAAATATATATTGTTTTATTTTATTTTTATAAATTAAAAATTAAAAAAACTAAGGAAAACAAAACAATTGAAATTAATAAAAAAAAATTAAAAATTTGAAAGCAAATTTATATTTAAAAAAAAAATAATAACAAAAAAAAATTAAAATTATATATAAAAACTAAAAAAACCGAAAAAAAATTATTTAAAAAAGAAAAAACTAA
>ML789406.1:264283-289581 GCA_009831015.1 Picea engelmannii
ACAACACTTGCAGGTGTTTGAGGTACCTATTGCTCCTGCTGTTGTACATTTTGATTTTCTGGTTCCTTTGGAATTTCTTTTTCAGTGATCTCATCAAGCACTGTGTATTCTTGTTTTTCTGTTTCCTGTTTCTTTCCCTGCAATTGATCTTTGTACATGACCTTCTCATTAAATATGACATCTCTACTCCTAATGATTTTGTTATTTTCATAATCCCATAAGCGATAACCAAAATCCTTAACACCATGTCCAATAAAGGTACACTTCTTGGATTTTTCCTCAAGCTTTGTTCTATTTTCTTTATCAATATGGACAAATGCTTCACAACCGAAAGTTTTCAAAAAAGAATAGTTTACCTTTTTTCCTGTCCATTCCTCCTCTGGAATTCTACCATCCAAAGAGCTTGAAGGTCCTCTGTTTATTAAGTAAACTACAGTATCTACAGCATCTGCCCAGAACTGTAAGGGCAAACCGACATGCAATCTCATACTCCTTGCACGCTCCATGATTGTCCTGTTCATCCTTTCTGGCACACCATTTTCTTGTGGTGTTCGTGGAACTATCTTCTCTCTATGAATCCCATGGTATGCACAGTAATCATCAAACTCCTTGCTGCAGTATTCACCTCCATTATCTAATCTGAGGCACTTCAAACTTTTTCCTGTCTCATTCTCAACTAAAGATTTCCATTTCTTAAAAGTATCAAAAACATCATTTTTTTGTCGAATGCAATAAGCCCAAGTTTTTCTAGTTGCATCATCAAAGAAATATTATATGCTAATTCAAAACGAAACAAAATCATCCTAAAATTACCTTTGAAAAACCATACCTCGGTTTCAGGGATTTGTTTTGATCAAGCTATTTTTGAATTGACAATGGCAGTAGCCGCTTCTACATTTTTAAAGACAACAGAGCCTATGGTCTTCTAACTTGCTGATAGACTGCTTGAAAATCTTTGGATTGATCAAGGGTTCACAGAATACTGAGGCACAAGGCTGGATGGGTGAAAGGGGTTCTGAGGCACAGGCCTAAAACGTTTCAACAAATGCAAACAGACCAAAACGCACCTTTCAACCACAGAGAAAATATGATATTTGACCTCTAAAGGACAAGATATATCTCTGTAATGACCCAATTTCTGAGGAAACCACCCATGTTGAAGGTAAAAGGGCTCATTTTGGTTCTGGGTTTTCAAGGGTTTGATCTAATTCAAAACCGTTTTCTCAGAATTGCTCACTTAAAAACGTGTCTCTGGGAGGCAATTACGGGGTTAGCCTAAGAAATCTTCTCTAGCATTATCAAATAATAACAAAGTCTGGACACCGTTGGGTTCAATTCTCACTACAGGAGCCATGGATAATAGCAAGAAATCAACAGGGTATTCGGTGATAGGGTTTGACAGAAAAGAAACAGAGCCATTTTCCCTGAGCTTCCCCAACACAATGCAAAGGCAGCAAGGGCAGAGCGTTAATGCTATGCGTGCGAGGATAGTGGTGTAGTTCGAGGCTATGCAAACAAATCATATATGGCTGTACTTGGAATGACACCTTGGTACATAAAAATCATAACCATTGAAAACCATGATATACATATCCAAAAGTTGATCCGAATGTTAAACAAACAATGGCATTTGCACAATTTAAAAGAAACACCAATATGTCAAATAAACCAATGCATCAACGATTTCATCAAAGACACAAATATGTCAAATAACCATTGCATCAATGATTTCATCAAAGACACCAATATGTCAAATAACCATTGCATCAATGAATTTATAAATCGAAACCTTATTAACAATAGTCAAATGCAAAGTGAGTGGTGGTTTGGTACATATGAAATCAAGGTGTGTTTGAGACCAAGGAGTGGTAACCAGGTTCAAGTAGGTTCATGATAAACCAAATGATCAGTAATCCTTTGATGTAATCAACATGAATTCCAACTTTGGGTTTTCACGTTTGCAGTCGTGAAAACGAAAACGAAAAGTAGGCGTGCAAAAAGTGAAGAATGATGAGATCATTTAAACAATTGTGACGATTAATGAAGGTTTGAAAACCTTGTGTAGGCAGCTTGTATAAAAGATAGAGATTAATATGGATTCCAACAGTTTCCTGGGTGCTGAAATGCCAAAATGCCAAAACCTAGTCACTCTAAACTGATTCGGGGTTTCGCATATCAGGATTTTGAGACTGGAGAATACGAGGGAACTTTCCCTTGGGTTTCCTGGGTGCCGAAACACCAAAACGCCAAAACCTATTCACTCTAAACCGATTCATGGTTTTGCATGTCAGGATTTAGTGACTGGAAAATACGAGGGAACTTGCCCTTGGGTTTCCCGGGTGCCAAAACGTCGAAATGCCAAAACCTGAGAGAACCACTCTCTCTTGTACAAGGTTTCCAGACTCAGATCACATGATCCTTCAACGGGTTCTTGGGTAATTATCCCTAGGCTTGGTGACCTGATTGAAAATCCTTCCTAAATCACCGAGCTATGAACTCTGTGATAGGGGTGAAGTCCACTCGTGCGTTTACTAAAACGATAGTTTTTTCAAGGAAATCACTCCAGTTTTGGAATGCGAGGGAAATTCTCGGAAGGAGGTGCCTTCGAGAAATCAAACCAGGGCAAGCGTGAGTCAAGTAAATGGGACAAATATCAAGGGAATGGGCTCGTAATATGAACTTATTTATTCTATACATAAACTGATTATGGTCATATAAGTATAAGCATGCATCCATTATTTCCGATCAAAACACCAGGCAAACACTTCTATACAGAAACCATTTATGAGTGTACAATCATGAGCCTGCGTCCAGGATATTTAATTCAAGATACAAGATAAAAAAACTTATCAAAAAACACCAGGTGTGACACGACTACTGAGAGGGGTTCCCATTTCCACCCAACCATAGGCTCAGTGATTCCCAATGGATTTACTTCTATCCACCTCCGAGCTAGACCACGATGCTCGAGATTCAGTCTCCTACTTCCAACTCAATGGAAGTCAAGGACGGAGGTTACTCTCCTTCTCCTTTGTTCATAACTCCCTGTATTTCTCAAGTTTCTCTCGGTTCTCTTCCGCAATCTCTGTCACGCGTGTTCTCCTCTCCTCTCCCCTTCTACCACACTTCCTCTCTTGCCTTTTTTTCTGCAAGATTGCATGTGGCGCAAATTTCCCCGTCTGTGGTCAGGTCTGGGAGCTGTTATGGATGGGCGGTTCACCCCCATCCCCTCATTAACTCTTGAGGAGCCTCCCCACCTACCAATCTGACGGGAAATCCATTCCAGGTTCAAAGAGCTTCTTTGATCTTTGAGCAAGTAAAAACCAGTACGGTACTGGCCCAATGGAAGTTAGCGCAACCATTCCAGGTCCCTTCCACCACCTCTCATTAGCCATTGTGGTCCCTTTTAGCACATCAGCCTCCCAGTAGTCATGCAACACATAATCATAACATAATTTACATTCATCGACCTTCTATATAAAGGTCCATCAAATCAAACATTCACATCTTTTGTGTTTTCCATAGTTCTTGGCCAATATAGTTATTTTTACAGACTGGGGGAAATAGTGTGTTACAAAGACTGGCAGAAAATTTTCATGATTTGAGGAGGGTTCGATGAGATGTGATCTTGCTACAGTGACAGAGGAGGTAGCTATTCACAAGGATTGGGTTTGTATTTTGTCTCAGTCACAAAGGGAACAACCAGTGAGGCAGACTAGACAACAAGACTTACTCCAGTGACAGAGGGATTTGGCCTCAGATTTCAAGATGAAGGATCATGGATGGATGTACTCTTTGGATTAGAGGTGTGACGAGATCAAATGAGATCTTCCTCATTTATAGGATACTAATGAGATTTGATATTATGGACTGCAAGTCCATGACTACACCTATGATAAAAAAATATGAAGAAGTTGAGTGATTCTACTTCAGATTCATATTTGGTGGATCCCACGATGTACATGAACTTAATTGGATCCTTGATGTACATGGTTAATGCCAGGAAAAATATTTTCTTTGCAGTGAGCACCCTGACCTAGTATTTGGTTGAACCCAAGGTAGTTCTAGTGGGTGGAAGCAAAGTACGGTACATTTGGATATGGTTTTTCTCAGGTGATGAAGTGAGGTTGCAGAGATATATAGATTCTGATTGAGTAGGAAGTGCAATAGACATACTAAGCACCTAAGAGTGCTAATTCGGCTTGGAATCAGTTATGATTTTTAGGATAAGCTGGAAGCAAGCTTATGTAGCACTCACTACATCAAAGGAGTATACCATAGCTAGTATCGCAAGTTGTGAAGTAGTGTGGCTTCAGAATATTGTTTCAGGACTTCATCCGAGACATGATATAGAAAGGAGCAGTGAAGCTCCAATACTTATCCACATATAAGAAAATTCTAGATATCCTCCTAGAGTGGCCATGTTGATTTGGCTTAGGAGGATGATACACAGGATTAGCCATGTTGATTTGGCTAGTGATGAGTGTTGATGTTTCAACATTGGGCATACATTCTCCCAGATTGGTCATGCACGGGGCTACGCTAGTGTTGATATGACCAAGGAAGAATGATTAATTCACTCATGGGGCTTTGTTAGTGGTGAATGGTCCAGGTATGTTGATAACATCAGGAAGAAATTCCCCTATATTAGTCATGCGTGGGGCTATGCTAGTGTTGATATGACCAAGGGGAGAATGACTCATTCACTCACAGGGCTCTACGAGTGGTGAATTTTCCAGGTATGTTGATGTTCTCCAGGTTCAAGTAGACATTGTTTTTAGATTGGTCATGCCTGGGGCTATGTTAGTGATAATATGACCAAAGGAGAATGATTCACTCATTCACATGACTTTTCTAGTGGTGAGTGACCCAGATAAGCATCAGGAAGACATTATCCCATATTGGTCATGCATGGGGATATGCTAGTGCAAATATGACTAAGGGTAATGATTCATTCACTCACGGGGCTCTGCTAGTGGTGAATGTCCTAGGTGTAGTCCTTATCCTATCAAAAAGTGGATAAACTTAATATGCTATCACATGCATAGTATGGGATGGAATACATGTGCAGAGATGGCACATAAACATGGCTCATGAAGACAACTTTTATATGACAGAAGAAATCCAAGTATGGAGAATGTCTCCCTCGTTGAGAGGGAGTGTTGGAGATTTGCAACTTTTGGTTGTAATTCTCCATAAGAAAGTACAAGAAGACCCATATACACCATTACAGAAGCCCCAAGAAGAAGTTGAAGACCCAAGAAAAGAAGTCAGCCCCACAGAAAAAATAATAATAAAATTGAAGACCCAAAAATAAGAAGTCGTCCCCATAATGGTGCCCGGATCAGTATAAATATAAGACTAACTCATTTCATTTTGACAATCAGACAACTCCTTCTATAGTGCACACAAGGAAGTTGCAGCTAAATTTTTGGAAGTTTCACTATTTTTGGGTTATTGGTAATCTTGCAGAGTGCACTACACTTGGAGAAGCTCTTTCTTGGTTATTCTTAGTCATATTATTGAGGAGCTACATCTTGGTGATGCTATCCTTGGGGAGGATCTTCTTTGTATGGTATTTTGGATATTGATGGTGATGTACTGGTAATATCTTGGACTGAATTCTTCTAGAGAATGGTTGTTTGGTTTTCTCCCAAGTTTGGGTTTCCTAGGATAAACTCTTGTGTTCTTGTGTCTACCGTGCATGGTTAATAGCTCTAGATCTTATTATTTCTGTTGCATTTTTATAATTGATATTTTTAGTGTATAGTTATGTTATGATAATTGGTGTATGAAAGTGAATCTTGTTATTAATCATAAGGCAATAATTATCAAGAGATGAGAATCATATAAAACATCAACATTTTTCATGCTTTGTAATTTTTGGAGCCTTCGAGTTTGTCAAACTTGAATTTTTTTTTTATAAGTTTGGACATTGTGAATTCTTATTTAAAAAGAAAGAATATACTTCATAAATAATACACCACAAAAGAAAATGAGAAGAACAAAACACACTGTGACGCAAAAAGACAAACTATCAGGGCTTGGCCTTGACCCTCATATAGTAGCTTGGAAAATATATTGATTGAGCTTTGTAAGCTCTAATCAACTCTTGAGTAAAGAATATGGTATAATCTGCTTTCAAAAATTTGACTCTTGATCCGTTTTATTTCTTCATAAATATAGAAGAAATAAGGATTTCAAATTCTTTCAATTCCCCGGAGTAAGATAATACTTCAATACAACATGTTTCAAAAATTGAATAGTCATCCTTAATCCCCACTTTACATTCTCCTTAAAAAAAAACCTTCTTGCTCCACTTGAAGTAATAAAGTACTTTAATTACATCAAAAACTGTATTACTCTCTTAACGACCCTTCAAATTACAAAATATATAATATGAATATTGGCCTTTCCGTTTAAAGTATAGTGTGCATGAAAGGTTTATAGTGATCCCCACTTTATAATGTTCTTGTGTTGGTCCCTTTTGAAGTAAGATAATTACTTCAATTTACAAATATCATAAAATTGTTAATGAAAAATACAAAGCCACTTTTGCTTGCTTATATCTCCCATGAATATGTATGATTCATAGAATATTCCAAATATTTTTTTATTTTTTATTTTTATTTAATTGACATATAAACCCTTTAAAAAATATATACCTAGCATGAGTTTGAAAAACGCCCAAATCTGGCCAACAAACACAACTGGAAAACCTAGGATCCGAGATCTTGAGGCGATTTTACACGTGTTGATGCATAGACATGTCATTCATGCGATAGGTTGTAGATCGACTATCTCCAGGGAGGGAAAAACACATTGCAACGCAACAATCTAGTCAGATTTTCCAAATAAAAAACGAACCGATTTTTATGTTCTGTTCTACCGTCGAGTGAGATCATTTTTCTATTGTGAGATCATTTTTCTATGAAGGCCAATCTGTTCTGTGAGATCCCTGAGAACGTTTTTTTGTGAGGGCTAAGTTGTTATGTGAGGGTTTGATTGTTGCATGGGAGGTGGATCGATTTATGTCGAGGGTTTGAATTTTGAATGTCTCAGTCAACCTCCTATTGCAACACTAACCATGGTGCTACACTCCTATGGACATGAGACCTTCGGATGGCCCCAACTCTATGAGAGATATCCTTGTTTTTCCACTACTTACCATATGTTGGTCACAAACACAACTGTCATTGATTTCCATATTTAGGACAGGTTGTTGTGCCATCTAGGCCATATCTGTTTCCCATCAAAGGAGCAAGAGGAGATGATTTTGGAAGCTCACTACAGTCGGGTGGAAGGACACTTCGGTGTAGAAAAGACAGTGTTAGAGATGCAACAACACTTCTATTGGCTGAAACTTCAACAGGATGTCAGCAATTATATCAGGTCATGCATGGCCTGTGCCATTTCCAAACTGGCCATTAAGAAAAAAGGCATGTACACCCCTCTACCTACTCCCGACATTCCCTAGGATTCCATCTTAATGGACTACATGTCGGGCCTTCCTTCAACCAAACAAGGAAATGACTATTTTTTTGTGGTTGCTGATTGATTTTCCAAGATGACGATTCTGGCCACCTGGAAGAAGAGCATCACAACAGAGGCCACTGCTAGGATCTTCTTCGAACGAGTGTCAGTACATTTTTGGATACCACAAACCCTCATCTCTAATTGGGATATTCAAATCCTAATCACATTCTAGTCAAGCCTTTGGCCACAGTTGGACACCAAGCTCACCAAATCCACATCCTTCCACCCCCAAATGAATGGCCAAACCGAGGTCATCAACAAAATAATCGTGCATATCTTGTGCATGTAAAATTTCAAGCATCTACACACATGGGATGAGATTCTTCCCTATTTTCAACATAGTTACAACAAATCCATACATAGCTCAACCGACCATAGCCCCTTTTAGGTGGGGTTGGGATTTCAACCATTGGTTCTCATGGATGTTGCACTTGTATAATTCCTATATGAGATGATATATGATAGATATCTGATTACAATGATGAGTGTTCCATATGTTAGTCCCTAAAGTTACACTTGGTTGTGAGAGGGCAAGTTAGGGCATCATCAAGTTATTGAAATGGTCTTATGGATAAATATTTGTATTGAGTTTTTGAAATGGTTTGAAGGTTGGGTCAAAGATAATGTAAAAGTATCAAACTTAAATAGGCAAGAGAAAAATCACATCCCACTGGCTTAGTAAATGGTAGTCAATCCAATAATCAGATGGAAAAAGTAATATGAAATACAAAGAAGTATATAAGCTTTCAATTTTTCCACTTGCATACGAAACTCTTGATCCCAAATATCATTCAAGAAGTAAGAGAAAAGTACTTGAAAACAAATTTGATTATGAACAAGAAAATAGTAAAGTCTTCATTGGCTTACTCACAAACAAAATACATCATATGCTTAGAAAAATATTAACATGTGTTCAAGTAAGATAAAGATAGAAATATAGACAAGAATAGAAATCTAACCATCAGATAACCTTTTCCATTTAGTACCAAAATGAAATAGTTCTTTTTCTTACAATGTGTTCTCAAAAATGACCAATGGTTCCCAACCAATCAACCCTTAATTATGTCAATCTCCCTTTTATACACAACAATTAGTTTCCAAAGATCCTACTTTCTAGATATGGTTTAGATAAGATCGTATCTTCTAGCTAAAACTTAGGAGACATATTCTCATCCCGATAATTTGAATCTTTATAACCTAGTCTTCAGATAATTAATCTTGAATATAGACTAGTTTTTTATCTGATGAGATATTCATATCTCACAAAGTAAGGAGTGATTCTGATGTTGATTTGGTCCTCCAAGATGGTCTGAAGAATAGATAATATTTCTTGTGATGAGAAAAATATTTACATATTCGTAAATACTTATAATAACATTTTTCAAAATCTTAGCTTAGGTATCTTTGTATTCATCAAAAAGTCAAAAATTGTATGATGCCTCAAATTTTGAAACCTTCATTGTATGATAGTGGTATAACCTTTGGTCTTTCTCTGTTTCAGCTTAGTTTTCAAAACCACATTATGCCAATACAATTTGATGTATGCCTTTCTTACCTCTTTGAGCAAGGCTTGTTGATCCTTCTTCTTCTTCTTAAGTTTCTGCAACTTCTCCTACTACTTGGAATTCCACTATTCTATCATCCACTTTACTTGCTTCAACTTCATGATCATGGTTTGCAATTCTTTCACCCTGTCTTTTCATCCCTCATTTCTACTCTGAATTCAATATGGTCTTCATCTGGAGCAAGTCGATTTAGGTCAATATAAAACTTGGGATTTTTAACTTTGAATTCATACTTATGATCTTTTGAAGATGAACCACCAGTAATCTCTTTTGCTTCAACATTTTTTGAAATTTTCATCTCCTGAAAATATTGCAGCTCCTATGTCTCTGGAAAATGATGAAATTCTGGTTTGATCTTAGCATCTACTAGATTGTCTTCAAGATATGTCAAATGGCCCTTTTTCAAAGAGGACTTGGGTAAATATTTGGAGTTTAGAATTATATTTTTGGCTGCTCTAGTTACATCCCTCATTGTGTGTTTTGTAATTTGTTTACCCTTCTCATCTTTCCTCTGTTTCTCCACAAGTTCATTATAATATTAATCTACATGCTCCAATTTAACCTTTTTCAACTTGTATGAAGAAGTCATTGGTGATTTCCCCTTTTCATCCTCTATACTTTCCACTATATCATCATCAATGAAAATCACATTTTCTTTCTTAATAGAAGGATTGAATAGGGCCTTTGAATTCAATCTTGGCTTATGTGTTTCCCTGGTTTCAAATCTGCTAGGATAATTCACCACTAGTTTATTCTTTTTTTGTCTTGTTCAACTTGTTACCTTTACCATATACAACAGGTTCATCTTGTTTCTGTATGGATTGTTTAATCTTCTGCTTTGTTGATCCTCTAACATGGATTCCTTTGTAGTCTTTAGGATCATCTTTTGGAACAAGGAACTCATCCTGAGTTTGAATATCCAATTCTGATTTTTTTTTTAGTTTCTTTTTCTATGTTCTGGTCATCTTGGATATAGGGAAAAATTTATTTAAATCCTCTGTCTCCTTTTGTAACTCCAACTTCCTCTTTCTATATCGAGTTATTCTGGCCACATGGGAATTTTCTTTCACTGTAACAACAGGAGTTTTAGGAACCTTTTTTACCTTTTCGGATTTCTTCTCTAGGGAAGTTTTATGCATGGGCCCTTGTTCTTCATATTTGAGTGATTCAATCAACCAGTACCAAGAATGTTGGAATTCTCCCAAGGCATACATAACCAGGGCTTTAATCAGTCTTTGGTGAAAATTTTTTTTACTAGCAATTGTAGGATGGGTTTGTATTCTTTTAGACATCTTTGAAAATATCTTTAATAAAAAGAAAGGAAAACATAGAGGACTATCACCATTCAAATGCATCAGCAACCTAATATGATAAATATGGACAAGGGAAAATTGCCCTTCACATGTAATGTACCTACTAATAACCATTAAAGTTGTCTTCCATTATTTCTTCATCCAACTTTGTGGGATACCCTGACTCTAGTTAGGGCTTTGGCGTTCTGGAAGTAAAAGTTGATTTACAATTTCCACAAGCAACACCTCCTTCTTCCACCATCTCTCTCCATACACTGATAACCTACATGCAGTCTCGATCGAGTGTTCTATAACATCAAAATTTTGTCCAAATATCATAGATACTTGTTCATGATAACCCTGGAGTGACAAACATAAGTTAAACCATCCTGCATCTCTGAACTTCTACGAGATTTGATGATATTCCTCAAGCAATTATACACCCTCTGGTTCTAATCGAGTTATTTTACCACTTTTCTTAGGTTCCATGATATTAGTTATAATTTCTAAATATCTGTGGGTGCTTAGGGTTTCTATCAACATAAATTTTGGAACTTCTGAAAATAGGAATGATGCAGAAGAGTTTTATTACATTCAACACATGTATAAACTAATACACAGATACAATGAAGGACTCGAGTATCACACGTTAGGATTCATAACATGAAACCTGTGAACATGCGATTTGATATGAGACTTAATGAGTACAACCCAATCCCTTTGAATAAGTATCAAAACTGAACACACAACCTGATCTTAATCATAAATGATGTTGGCTTTTAGGAAATGATCTCATACATTCTCTGACACGATCTTAGGAAGTTGTCGCATATGAAACAATGATTACTCATTGCGCTACAAGAATAACGTTATTCTTGTAGTTCCTTTTCCCTTTGTAAAATTTCAAATTTGAAATGGAAAATAGGACTTGTAATTTGATGAAAAGGTCCTAAATGTCTAATTCTAACCTTTATCACACTAATGCATTTCATAAAGCATTAAAAAAGGATAATGCAAGCACACTTTCAATTTGTAGAAGAATAAAACAAAGTGTAAAATAATGCTAGGAAAGGGTAGGGTAGGGGAAAGAATAGTTCAAGGGTCATTAGAAAAATTAAGGACTAACACTAGCTCCTTCCGAGGATAATATTTCATGGTGAAGCTTTAAGAACCTACTGACCAATGCCTTTATCTCCCTGATCATCATAAAAATTTCACTGTAATTTATTTCCTTGCCCTGCCATCTCTTTATTTGTAATCCAAAAATGAAAACCACAAAACTGGAGAGTAGTCTTTCCATTGGGCTTATGGAGTCTTATTTAAATCAATCAACTAATCACACCAAAAAAAAAAATCAAATCAAATTGTACAAACTCAAAACCCCTGGTTGGTTTAAAGAAGTAGTGTTTTAAAAACCACCCATTCATTGGGCCTCCCAAGATTTCACTATCATCCAAATTGTGTAAGAGGAAAGTATTGTTATTCATGACCTTAGCTATTCTAAAAGGACCATACCATAAATTTTCAAACTTACCATGTTTAGACTTGTCCTCTTTTCTAGCATCCCACCTTAACACAAGATCTCCTTCTTGAAGAATATCCTTTTTATTCTTCTTATCAAAATTTTCCTTAACCTTGGTTTGATAAATGACAGCTTCCTTATGCAACCTTTCTCTATTTTGTTCAACTTATATGATCTGGAAAATTCTTCTTTGAATATCACTGGGATCTTCTAACTCGTCTTGCATAAATTTAAGAACAGGTAAATCGGGTTGAGTTGGAAATATAACCTTTGTTCCATAAACCATTTGAAAAGGTGAAGTTCCAATGGATTTCTTAGAACTGTTTCGATCAACCCATAAGGAAAATTTCAATTTGGAATCCCATGATCTCTTATTCTTTGTGAGAATTTTTTTAATGATCCTTATAAGGCTCTTATTGGAAGATTATGTTAATCCATTGCCTTGAGGATAGTAAGGAGTGGAGTGAACCAACTTGATGTTGTACTTATTACAAAACTCAACCATTGAATTAGACTTGAAGGCTTGGGCATTATTAGTAATCATCATTCTAGGACACCCAAATCTACTGAAAATATTTCCTTCAAGAAAAGTTATGATTACCTTATATGTTTCATTTCATGTTGGGATTGCTTCAATGCATTTGGTAAACTAATATGTGGCTGCAAGTATCCATTTGTGTTGTCCAAAAGATGGATGATGAATCTCTTCAATGAAATCCAAGCCCCACTGTTGAAAAGTTCCATGGGCAATGATGGGTTTTAGAGGCATAGACATAAGTTTATGTTTTCCTACAAACTTTTGGCATGGTTCACATGCCCTGACTTGAGTAAACACATCAGAGAACAATACAGGCCAGTAATAACCTGATCTTAGTATTTTGAAAACTGTGGCTTTCCAATGATGATGGCCCCCACAAACTCCTTTGTGTAAATCATTGAAAATTTGTTTTGCTTCCTCTTCATCAACACATCTCAGTAGAATTCCATTAGGATCTCTCCAAAATAAAAAATTGATTGATGATGCAATACTTCACAACTTTAATCTTAAGAGATCTGAACTTGGATTTATCTAAATCAAGATGATATTGAAGACTTTGCAGAAAATGAACAATATCCTTGTACCATGGAGAAGAAAGATATTTGTTGCTTATCTGTGAATCAGTTTCTTCAATCTATAATACTGAATTAATTGATCTATTGGATATGTAATGAAATCCAATTGATTTACAATTTCATTATGCCAGTAATTTAGCAAGTCCCTGTCCTTTGATCAATTTAGTAGGATTTATGACCATGTTATGTTCTAGAATCTTGGTTATCCATATTCCCCTTTTTCCTTCACTCTCTAGTTGAACCAGTATTTCCTTGACAACACTACTTGGAACATATGCAATAATCTCAAAATGCGGGACATAAACTCTAAAAGACTTCAATGCTTTCACCAAAGCATATGCATGTTTCTCCATGATATCATATTTTAATTCTGAATCCCTTAAAGTTTTAATAAAGAAAGAGATAGGTTGTTCATACCCTTCATCATTTCTTTGCAAGAGAACAACAACAATCGTATATTCAGATGCAAATGAAAAAATCAGAAACTCTTTAGAGTAATTAGGAATGATGAGGACAGGGGCCTTAATTAAATATTTCTTAATCTTTTCAAATGATTCCTTTGCTTCAGGTATCCACTTGATCTCACATCTCCCTTCAACATATCAGTAATAAGCTTGATGATTTCTGCAAAATTGGTTATAAATCTTCTTAAAAAGTTGATTTTACCTATGAAGGATTGGATAGACTTCTTATTCCTTGGAAATTCTATCTTCTGGATGGCCTTTACCCTTTCAAGAACTATCTTGATTCCTTCTGGTGAAAAAATATGTCCTAATAGTTTATGTTTCACCATGGAAAAATGAGACTTTTTAGGGTTTAATGATATGCCATACTTTCTGCATTTTTCAAATGTTTTCTTTAGATGTTGCAAGTGCTCATGATCAAGGGTTGAGAACACAGTGATTTCATCAAGATAAATAACCATAAATTTGTCTTTCTCACCAATTAATGTGATGCCCATAACTCTCTGGAATTTTTCTCCAGCATTCATGAGTCCAAAGGGAATTTTTTCATACATGAAGTTGCCCTAGGGAGTAGTAAAAGTTGTCTTCTTTTTATCTTCTTCCATCACTAATATCTTATTATAACCTGAATATCCTTCAATCATGGAGATCCTTTGAGCACCTACCACTCTTTGTAAAATATGATCCATTTTAGGTAAGGGATAATTATCTTCCAGAGAACACATCTTTAGATTTCTAAAGTCTACACATAGCCTTATCTCTCCATTCTTTTTCATGACAGGTACTAAATTTGACACCCATTCTTAGTATCTCAATGGCACTATAATTTTGGAATTAAACAACCTTTTCATCTCTTTTTTAGTTATGGGTAGCAACAATGGATTGAATTGTCTTGTTTTCTGCTTAAAAGGTTTGGGTCTAAGCTTCAAAGGAATCTTATGTTGCATAATATTTGTATCAAAAACCTTAAGTTCTCCACAAGACCAAGCAAAAACATCAGCAAATTGTTTCATCAAACTTACATACATGTCCCTTTGTTTTTCTGGTAATTTCTTCGATAACTTCACCATATTTGGATTTGAATCAGAGTCGATATCACAATACACCACTTCTTCCTCTTTTGTTTGAATAGCAGACCTTTTAGATACATCATTATGATCAAATAGTCTTTCAAGGGGAACTAGGCCCTTTGGTAAATGATTGGTTTTTAACTCAATAATTTTATGGGAAACAATGTTGTTTTGAAGAATATCAGCAGAATGGACTTCTACATCATCATTTTTATTTTCTTGATCTACGGAAATGGCAGAAAAATCATTAATGGTCTCTACAAATCTTTTAATCTCCTGATTATCTTTAAAAACCTACTAGTTTTTTATATTTTCTGGTATATAAGGTATGTGTCTTACCTCAACTTCAAATATTAAATTTGGAAGTATTGGAGTTTTGAAATTACTAGCTGCTAGAGCTAGAGAATCTGCCCGTTGATTCAAATTTCTCTTTATAAAAGTGATATTGAAAGCCAGGAAGAAATTCTCAACAAAATACCACACTTCACTTTTGTATTGCTTTAACCTTTGTTGTTTGGCCTAGTAGATATTCTTGAGTTGATGAATGATTAACTCTGAATCCCCAAAAACTAAAAATTGATCAATGCCCATATCCTTAGTAGCTTTCAATCCTAGCAAAAGAGCCTCATATTCACTAATGTTGTTTGTTGTGTCAAATTCCAACTTTTATGAAAGAGGAAAGAATTCTTTAGAAGGAGAGATGAAAACAATTCTATTCCCAAAACCTTCTTTGGAACAGGAACCATCAAAGAACATATTCCATACTAAATTTTCTATATTTTTCTCTTCTGCAGGTGTAACTTTCCTCATTGATGCTTCAATTGTTTTATCACTGATGTGAAAAATGGAAGAACCAAGTTCATCTTCAACTACATATATTTGATGATTACTGGGGTTTTCATGATCACTAACAAGGTAAGCCAACCTCACTTTCCTATAAAGTCTTTCATGTTCTCCACCAAATACAGGTATGGTGGCATAACTGAGATCCATTTGTAGTGTACCCCCTACTTTCTTAGCCCATGACCTTGATAATAGAATGATCCAGATTTTATGAGAAGAAAAAATGACTATAGATTATTAATAGGTGCATAACACAAAATAACATCGATATGATAAAACTGGTTTTCTATTCAATAAGGAAATAAGCTGAAACCGTAAAATGTAGTGGAAACAAGCTTGCTAGAATGGTGGTGGCTTATCTCTAAGAAGAGATGTGACGGTTGTGCTCATTCGCAAGAAAATAATTACAATGAGGCTATGAAGGAATTTTTTACAATAAACAGGAATCCAAAAAACCCTAGACATCCAAAAACCTAACACTAGGAGATGAAGCACCAAAAGTCATGTGAGCCCCGTTTAGGTAAGTTAGTACATCAACTTCCCGGGGTCGTAACTTTTACATACAATATCCTTTTTAGGAATATGATAGCCCATTGGAAATATATCATCGAGGAGATTCAATTTAGGGTATAAATCATGCCTTTGGATTTAATTTAGAATCTCTATCCCGAAAAACCTTCATTTAGGCCCTCAAAATGGCCCCGAAAGTTAAAACTGCTAAAAATAGTAAATTGCCAAAATTGTCAAAAAACTATTTTGAGCCAATTGGAAGAGGTGGGTGGCCACCGATATCCACCTAGATCAATCCTCCCTCCTTAGGAATCAATGGTCTCCATTGCGTTGAGTTCCCCCATCAAATGAGGAATTTTTTGTTGAATTTGGCCCCAGGTGAGCCACTTGCCCTACTTTGACGACTCGATAAAAATGGATCCTTTATTGTCGAGTGCCCTTGATCTGTGTGTCCACAATATGATCATTGGATGCATTTTGTATGCATTCAGGGTTGAGCTCTATTGGTTTTAGCTGCTCTGCTACATCTGAGGTGTCCAATAATGGTGGGAAATAAGGGCAAAGGAGATCCACGTTGAACACTGGGTGCAGGCCAAGGAAAGAAGGAATGTTGAGCTCAAAATAATTATCCCCCATGGCCTTGATGATGGTTTATGGCCCATAACAGATTGTTTGAAGATTCTGATGGGGTCTTATAAGGCATTCCTTCTGCAAGTGCAACCAAACTTTGTCACCCACCTGAAACTTATGTGGCACCCTATGTGGATCATAGTGTTTCTTGTACTTGTCATTGGACTTTTGTAGGGTATCCTGAACCTGTTGGAAGATGTGTTGGATCCGCTCAATGAAACGGGTGGCTCTGTCAGCTTCAGTTGGAGTAGGAGATGAATCGATCAAGGTGACTGCAAGGGGAAGTGCAACATCTATGGGACCCAATGGTTGGAATTCCAACCCCACCTGAAACGGGTTGTGGTCGGTTGAGCTATGCAGGGCTCAGTTGTAGCTATGTTGGACATAGGGAAGGCTCTCACCCCATGTGAGAGGGTTCTTTGAATTATACATGTGAAGGATATGCACAATCATTTGATTTATGACCTCAGTTTGGCCATCTGTATGGGGGTGGAAGGCCATGGATTTGGTGAGCTTGGTGTCCAGCAGTGACCAGAGGCTCGACCAGAATGTGTTGAGAAATCGACTATCCCGATCTGAGACAATGGTTTTTTGGATTCCAAAATGTACCCAGACTCGTTCAAAGAAGATCTTGGCAGTGGCCTCTACTGGGATGTTCTTCTTGCAGGCAACCAGAATCGCCATCTTAGAAAAGCGATCAACAACCACAAAAAACAGTCATTTTCCCACTTGGTGGATGAGAGGCCCGACATCTAGTCCATTGAGATGGATTCCCATGGCCTTTAAGGAGTAGGAAGAGGGGTGTACAGGCCCTATTTCTTAGTGGTTAGTTTGGCAATAGTTTAGGCAATGAAGGACCTGATATACTTCCTGACCTCCTGTCGAAGTTTTGGCCAGTAGAAATGTTTTTGTAGCATCATCACTGTCTTTTCAACGTCGAAGTGTCCTGCCACCCTACTATAGTGGGATTCCCATATCAGCTTCGCTCACTCACTTAATGGAATAGAGATATGGCCCACACAACACAACAACCCATCCTAAAGATGGAAATTATAGACAACTTCATTTGCACCCAACATTTGGTAGGTGCTGGCGATGTCTGGGTATGTCTCATAGAGTTGGGCCCATCCAAATGTCTCATGTCTACAGGAGTCTAGCACCATGGTGAGTGCCACAACTGGTGGTCTACTGAGGCAATCAACGACGCGATTGGTGCTTCATGTTTTATACTTTATGTTGAGGTGGTATTGCTACAAGTATGTGGACCACTTTTGATGGTGATCATTCTGCAATTTCCCTTGTGTCTGCATGAACTGTAGTGGCTTATGATCAGTGTGGATGATTATCTCCTTCCTAAGAATGTAATGTCTCCACTAGCGACAGGCTTTCACAAGGGAGTACATTTCTTTGTTGTAAGTAGGGTACTTACGGACAACATATGATAGTGTCTCCTTATGATAGGCCATGGGGTGGTCGTGCTAAGTGAGAAAAATGCCCACTACATAGTATGAAGCATCTATCTCGATCTCAAAGGGTTGTTGCAGGTTTGGTAGTGAAAGTACTGGGGTTGAGCACAAGTGTTGCTTCAAATCATCGAACTCTTTTTGTTTGGACCGAACCCACACAAATTTCTCCTTACCACCACCCCTGGTTATTTGGCTAAGGGCCCATGCAATATGGGAGAATCCCAACATGAACCTACGATAGAAATTGGAAAGGCCCAAGAATCTCCGAAGCTCAGTGAGTGTGGTTGGGGCTAGCCAGACACAGATGACTTGGATATTGGTTTGATCCACATGTACGCCATGTTGATCAATTATGTAGCCCAGGTAATGGACCCTATCCATGCAGAAGGACCATTTTTCCAAGTTGGCATACACCTTGTGTTGCTGCAATGTGTGTAGAACCTATTGAATATGTTGCAAATGTTCGGCCCAAGTCTTGTTGTAAATGAGAATTTCATCTAGATACACCACTACAAAAGTATTGGTTAATGGTCGTAGGATATCATCCATCATCCTCATGAAAGTGGTTGGAGCATTTTTCAAACCAAAGGGCATGACCAACCATTCAAAAATTCCTTCCTTTGACTTGAAGGTGGTTTTCCATACATATATTTGGTCTATCAGGACCTGGTGGTAGCCAGACTTCAGATCAATCTTACTGAAGTATTTGGCCCCTGTGAGTTGATCAAGAAGGTTGTCGATTCGGGGAATCGGGTACCAGTTTCTGACTGTGATTTTATTCAAATCCTGGTAATCAATGCAGAGTCGCCAGGTTCCATCTTTCTTTTGTACCAGAATGATTGGGCTCTTGTAAGGTGATGAGATGGGACAGATGTGCCCCTTATGGAGCAGTTCTTGGATCTGTCGCTTGATCTCCTCATTCTCTAACAGAGAGAGACGATAGAGTGGCCCATTGGGAAGTGGTGTGTCAGGGGTCAGATCGATGGGGTGCTTGACCTAACAGTGCAGAGGTACCCCGGTAGGTGAGGATAATATATCTAAGTATTCTTCCATGACCTTATCTACTTGTTTATGTTGTGTGGAGAGGTCGACTACAAAGACCCTGGATGTGGTTGTGATCTTTCACTTATTCTGAGAGTGAATCATGAAGAAGACAAACTTCCATGTATGAGAGATGACCTTCCTTCATTTCTTAGCGGATATCAAGGAAATAGCACTAGCTGGGACTGCCTCGGGTATCCTGTACAATTTCTTGTTCAAAGTAATAATAACACTACTAGGGCTAGACTCATATATAGCATGATGTTTCCATAAATAAGGTTGGCCCAAAAGAAAATCACAAAATTTGAGAGGAGAAACATCACACAATACCTCGTCTTTGAAGGGCTTGATGTCGTATGATAGTCGACACTGTTAGTTGATGCGGAGATCACTTCCTTGGAAGAGCCATCCAATGGTGTAGGGTTGTGGGTGTGGTGTTGTCGGCAGGTCCAGTCGCTTGACGATCTCTGTTGAAATGAGTTTCTTCTGGTGTTATCGAATAAATCAATAGGTACAGACACTAACAAATCTCCCTAGATCCACCTGGATCTAGAACAAAACAGGACAGGACACGACTCTTTCCCTAAGTTGTAGTCATTGAATCTACTAATAAGAAGGAATGAGTGACATACCTTTATATCACTTCCTTAGGTCTCTGTTGCTCCCGCTTCACTCCGATGCTCTTGTGAAATCAAGTCCAAGACAACACAAACCAACCAAAGTGAAGATAGCCAAGTATATTCAATGTCAACCTATGCATATGATCAAGGAGTTATGCAATAAAATAAGAGTAATTTTATGGGAAAGGGACATGTCGTTGTATTATATTAATTGAAAGTAGAAGGTACAATTGAATCGCCTTGATGTCACAATATTCCTTTCAGTGACCCTTGGTTCCAACACACACACTTGCTCTATACTTGCATGAAGAAGATCCAATACCACTTGGTGGGCCAAAAAGAGTCTCCAAGCTTCTATCCAAGAAGGGTTCTTCACACAATTCATTCACCAATTCTCCATTCAATCTTGCTTAACCTTTTCTATGATAATCCTTTCAATATATAGGATAAGGAGAGATGTTTACATGGATGAGGATGATCCTAGTAAATATGAGAAGTCAGTAGGATGCCAACCATACGAATGCCAACTCATTTTCTAGAAGATCCCCTTCTAGAACCTTCGTGACCTCTTCTCTTCTTCAAGCTTAAAAATAGGTTCGCACCCTACCTATAAAGCAGACTGGGAATATTTTTCACCCTAAGTGTGGATGGCCTGCGAGAATGAGGGATTTTCACACCCTACAACATAGGAAGCCTACAAACTCACCTTAAAAATGTGTTTTTGGAAGAAGATAACAGTCACTTTTCTCAGGCAAAAATTCCTTGTGGGAGCCTGAATACATCACTTGTAGAAACATCACCAGAGTGACCAAAATCATGTGTAACATATGGATACCACTATCCACAATGAAATACAGCATGGTTCCTTTTACCCACATCTATGAATGGAAGAGGCGTTCTCCTTCTTCTGGCTCATCTAGTTCACCAGGTTGGAGCTTGGTGGTAGCAACGGTGGCACTGGGTTCCACATCAATGATTTTTCTTTCCCTTTCTGGTTCTGGCTCAGAGTCTGAAGCCGCATCTAATTCAAAGGCTTTCACTTTGGCCACCAATGACTTCTTTGAGTGGAAGTCAGCATTGTTATGCCAAGGGCTCTTATGGAAGTCGCACCACTTTCCAGTATCTTTCTTTGTCTTTTCAGTGTCCTTCTTTGCTTGCAGATTGGACTGGTTTTCCTGATATTGTCCATATTTTCTCTGTCCTTTGTTTTGTGTTTTGGGGCTACCATTTCCTAGATTTTGTTGTGAGGTGTTCCCAGGCCCAAATTGTCACGTCTTTTGTTTGAGCTTCTGCTTGATTTTGACGGCATATCAGTAGGCCACACCCAAGGATGAGATGTCCAAAAATTCCATTTCGGTCTGGATGTATCTATTCAAAATTCCATGATACTTGAGCACCAGATGTCACTCCAAATCTTCGATACCCATATTGGTGCACAAGGTATGAAATATATTCGTGAAATCTAGCACTGCTTAGTCTCTTTCTTGTTGTAGTGTGGTCCATTTGGTATACAGGTCGTCATAACTTTCGACAGGGTAGTATTGTTCCTTAATAGAATCCCTGAAGGAATCCCAAGTGGCCATGACTATAAATAGTGAGGTTTCCTATGTTTCCTTTTGCTCACATAAAGTTTCCCACCAATCTTTGACGTGGGGAACGACTTTGAGGAGCGCAAAAGTAGTCTTTTCTCTATTTAAAAAGTTATGGACAAAAAAATACCCTTCTAGTAGATTCAACCACTTGTCTATAGCATCTGTGTCTATCTGACCTTCAAATATAGGAATATTTAAGTTTATTTGTACCTTGGAGGGGGTGGCACCTCCGCTCAAAGAAGATGCATCGCCTATTGGTATTCATCGAAGGATTTGCACGAAACTATCCATCATCTCATTCCTTTGTTGCGTGAGGGCTTCCTCAATCAACAATTTGAAAGGATATTATGTCCCGTCATATTTATTTTCTCCTTCCATGAGAGTTTTCTTAGTTGTACGAGCACTTTTTCCTCGAGAGAAACAAGCTCGAGACCCAACTCTTTGTACTCTAACCTCGTTGGGGATATGCATTAAGACGACAAGGAGCAGACCGCTCTGATACCACTGATCCAGATTTTATGAGCATAATGAAATGAATATAGATTATTAACAGGTTCTTAACACAAAATAAAAGAGATACAGTAAAACTGGTTTTCTATTCAATAAGGAAATAAGTTGAAACTATAAAATGTAGCGGAAACAGGCTTGTTGGAATGGTGGCAGCTTATCTCTAAGAAGAGATGTGATGGTTTTTCTCATTCGAAAGAAGATAATTATAATGAGGCTCTAAAGGCCCTTTTACAATAAACAGGAATGCCAAAAAACCTAGACATCCAAAAACCTAACCTTAGGAAATGAAGCGTCAAAATTCATGTGGGCCCCATTTGTGTAAGTTAGTACATCAACTTCCCGGGGTCGTAACTTTTCCATACGATCTCCGTTTTAGGCATATGATAGCTTGTTGGAAAGGTATCATCGAGGAGACTCATTGTGGGGGACAAATCATGCCTTTTTATATTATTGAGAAGCTATATCCCCAAAAACCTTCATTTAGGCCCTCAAAATGGCCCCTAAAGTTAAAACTGCTAAAAATAGTAAATTGCCAAAATTGTTAGAAAATTGTTTTGAGCTAGTTGGAAGAGGTGGGTGGACACCGATATCCACTTGGATCATAGAATCCAAAACTTCTAAGGTATATCAGCCACAATCACATCCAAAACCACAATTTTCATAGGTAACTGAGATAAAGTGACAACCATGTCTTTAATGACTCCTAAACATGTAACCTTTCTGGATTCAAAATAATACAAGTCTGGATAAGGCTTAGTGATCCAACCCTATCTCATCCATTACTACCTTTGGTGTAATATTGTGCAATGCTACTAAATCAATTAGACAATTGTGTAATATTTTTTCATGAATATTCAGGGATATGCAGAAAGGAGGAGAGGCATCAGATCTATCCTCACTATGTGGTCCAATGGTTATGGAAATATTTTGATCTTCAAGATTTATGGTATCAAAAAAATTAACATGAGTAGTGGATTGTAAGGCTTTCAAAACAGATTTTCTAAAAGGATCAGTTTTCATCAAATCTACCAGAGGTATAGGGATTTTTATCTTATTGATTTCATTTTCTAGAATAAAAGAAGGAACATGTTTCTCATATTATTTTACCTCTATAGTACTAACCTTGATAGGTAGCTTATTCTCAGGACACTCCTATTCATCTACTAAGTTTATATGACACTCCTCATTCAAATTTGTATTTAGTATATATACATTCTCAGGAGTTCTAGGAGAAGTACCAACCAATTTTTCTGAGTCCTCTCTCCTAATCTCACATTTTTGGGAATCAAAGATGCAAATGTCCCCCTGATCACAAGTTTGGTTGACACTTAATAGGCTAGGTTTCAGTTTTTCAACAAGCAACACATCATTGGCTTTGTATTTTCCCAAACTCACAGTGCCTTTCCCAAGTATGTTACCTGAATAATTGTCACCAAATGTAACCTTACCCTTTTTTTTATTTAAGTTCAAAAACTTGTCCTTGTTTCCTGTCATATGTTTTGAGAACCCATTGTCAACATACCGGGAATCTTCTTTATCTTAGGCTTTCAAGGCAATAAGACATTCCTCTTTTGATGTTTTTTCTTTCCAAAGCTTCTTTTGCTCTCTAATGAACTTTGGTTTTTCTGATACTTCCATTAATCTGCAATTACTTGCTTTATGTCCATAATTATGACATCTGAATCATTCTAGGTTCCCTTCTTGTAGAGTTGCAAAGGAGTTATAATTTCTTCTTTTAACTTGATTTACTGTTTGGTTATCTTTAAGGTTATAGTTCTTAACCCTCAAGTTATTCCTTCCATATGCTCTACACTTCATAGCTTTGTGTCTGAAATTAGAGAATTCAAATTAATAACCAAATAAAATATGAGGATACTTGTTTTGATGATCCTTCTTTGGTATTGTCTCATATTTCTTCTTGATGGGTGGAAGTAGTCCTCTGGAGCTCTGATCGTTACTTTTTTTTTCTTCATCTTTGTTCTTGAATGTATTGAGGAGAGAAACTACATAAGATTTTGAGTTAACTTGGTTTTCTTCTTGAGAATAACCTACTCCATTTTTGTTACTTGAATCCCTTTGTGTGGTAATAATCTTATCTAATATTTTAGAGCTATTCTCATATCTTGTTTTAAATGAGTTTTGCATCAAGTTCTTTTCTTAGGTGAACTAATTATGCCTCCATTATTTCACAAGTTATTTGTTTCTCTTTAAGAGACTTTTCAAGACTTTCTTCCATCCTCTTTGCATCTAGGATTTGGTTTTCCAGGTTGCTCATGAGTTTCTCCATCTTTTTTTATTTTTGTTCATGTTTTTCCTTTTGTTCAACTACAAAATTTTTCAGATGTTTGTATCTTTTTGTGTATCTTCTTAATTCATCCAAGGCACTAAGAAGTTCTTTTTCCATATTAACCTCTGCTTCATCTTTTGACTATTCCTCATGCTCAATTTATTCTATATCATTAGGCTCTTCAATACTTAGAAAAGGCACTTCATCATCATCACTATCACTATACTCTGATGAACTATTGTTTTCTTCTTTTGAGTGAGTAAAAATTATTTTTCCCTTTGTAAAATTTCTTCTTGTAGTTGGGTTTTCCCTTTTTGTTGTATTGTTTATTTTTGTCTTTTTCATCTTCACAGTCCTCCTTGGGATAGGGACACTTGTATGAAAATTTTCCAACCTTGCCACAGTTAAAACATTTGAAAGGAAGCTTGCCTTTGTACCTCCCTAATCCTTTCTAAAGTTTTTTAATAAAATTAGCTTCTTCTACATCATATTCTTCATGATGGTTGGGTTGAGTTTTTTTTATTCTGATTTTTTGCTTTCTTGAGCACCTTGAATGATGCCTCTCCTTTTGGGAGGCTCTCATGACCTAATATTAACTCATAGGCAGTGAGTATTCCATACAGTTCATCCATGGTGAGTTGATCTAGATTTTATCGATCTTCAAGACTGGACACTTTAGGATTATATAGCATAGGAAGTGTTCTTAGTATATTTTCAACTAACTCATTATCTAACACTTCTAATCCCAAACCTCTGATTGCATTAACAATATTATCAACTCTTTCGAGGTACTATGAGATATTTTATTCATCCTTCATTTTTAGACCTTCATATTGTACTTTGAGAGTCTGAAGTTTGGCCCTCTTTACCTTGGAATCTCTTGCATATATAGTTTCTGATTTATCCCAAAGCTATTTTGTAGTTTTACAGTTTAGTAATTTAGCAAGGATATGCTTACTTAGTCCATCTTGTAGTGTGTTTAAACCCTTTTCATGTTCCCAAAATTTCTTCTTGTCTTCTGCTTATGTGGGAGTGACTTTTGGAACATCATATCCTTTTTCAACTAATGTCCATACTTCTAGTCCAATATACATCAGATAGCTTTTCATTCTAACACTCCAAAAGACATAGTCTTCACCATCAAATAGGGGGACTTTTGATGACATATTTAGTTGTTAATCCATCCCGATGTATATTTCTCTTCAAGTGATTTAAACCTTTAGTGAAGAGATCGGCT
>ML789406.1:299154-328982 GCA_009831015.1 Picea engelmannii
TTAAGCCCTAATATTGGCTCATTACCTCTTAATTGGGGCATATTACATTAGTAATGTTATTTTATTTATGTTGGCTTTATTCCATTAGTTGTAATTATACCTCCTAGTCTCCTATATATACCAAGGAGACATTTTCATTTGGAGTCATCTTGTACTTGAAAATTTATGTGGGGTAAAAGGATGTTTCCCCCTCAAAGAGGCTTATTATCTGAAATTATCTCTTTTTCAAGGTGTTGAGTACTTATTCTGAGTTTTTTCTATGCTATATTGATATTTGGTTCTTAACAAGGCTACTCTGTTTTCTTTCACACACATTGTCAATTCCTTAATGCACATTATTATTTTGCAAATTTCTTATGCAAAAAATACTTCACACTTACAAGGCTACTCTGTTTTCTTTCATGCACATTTTAAATGCCTTAGTGCACATTATTGTTTTTCCAATGCCAATGAACAACAATGTCTCTCATCTATTTGACATCAGTGCCAATGCCATCAATTCCAACCTATATTTCCATATTGCGAACATCATATTCTTTTTGTGTCACATGAGTGGGAGGTAATTATGTATTATGTAAATGAATTGTGGAATCCTCCTCATTATCATCAATTTCTTCAACCGCTTCCACTGCATTGTTTTGAAAAGGAGGCAAAACCCTCTGATCCTCTTGATTTCTTCTTTCCCTTGGGAAAATTTGAGGAACATTGTTAGGCCTTCTAAACTAATTGGAATTTATGTATCCACCTTCATGTGTAGGTATGCTAGGTTTCTTTGTTTACATCTTCAGCCTAGCCATTTCATATGTTAAGGTTTTCAACATTTTGGCCATTTCATCAATCTTTGAATCATATGTTGTATAAGAAGAAGAAGGAAGCTCTTCTCTTTGTTTTTTCTTGTCTCTATCATTCTTTGATTTCAATCTCTCTGCTACCACTATATTGTATTATACTTCAATGGATTCTTCTTGCAGTAAACTCAAAGTGACAAACCTTCTTTCTCTCAACAAAAGAGAAAACTCATCATCAAAAGCATTGGAAAAAGTAATTTTGGCAGATGTTTATGTGGGTTTGATTTCATATGGAATCTTACTATACATTTTATTGAATATTTTGGTAAAATATGATACAGATTCTCCTGGTTTCCTTTTCAAAGTACCAAATTCAATGATATAATACAAGTAATATTTCTTATCTCTCTAGTGTCTCAAAAAGGTATCATCTAGTGCATCAATATCAACAATATAATTAGGAGGGAGACTTCTCAACCATTTTCTTGCTTCTCCATCTAAACACTGCACAAAAAGTCTCACCCAAACGTCTACATGCTCCACATTAAAATTATCTGGAAAACTATAGAAAGAATTCGAGTGTTTTTCAACATTGACCTCTCCATCTCCATTAAATCTTGGAAAATACTTCATATAATCATTTGGTGGGAAAGCATACAATACTTGTGGTAAAATCAATGGTGCATATCTTACTGCAACAATTGC
Organism: Picea engelmannii; assembly: GCA_009831015.1. Taxonomy (NCBI): domain Eukaryota; kingdom Viridiplantae; phylum Streptophyta; class Pinopsida; order Pinales; family Pinaceae; genus Picea; species Picea engelmannii. The sequence continues at coordinate 300,648 of ML789406.1, forward strand.
ATCCATCCTATTTACAGCCATATTTGTCACAACTGGTGTGTGAACTTTAGGAATATTCATTTGAGATGTAGATAGGGAAACAATTCCTTGGGTCGAAGAACTTGGTTAAGATAATGTAGGTTTATGATCTTCAATTAATGAGAACATAGGTTTATTTTCTGAATTAAGATGGCAGGAAGGTTCCGGAAACAAAGGATTTTCAAAGGATCGAAATTGTCGTTTAGCTTCTTCAGAAGAACTGGACTAAGGTGATGAAGATAAAATTTGATCAGACTCACTTTTAGTATCTCTGGTCAAATCGCTAAAAGATCCAACTATAGATAAGGTGTTTGTTTGTTCTTCTTCAATAAGATCAGAGAATAATTTCCATTGTTCTAAATTCAATTCATAAATAGTTGAAGGAAAAGATACAGTTGGAGGTTGAACAATAGGTTTTGTTTCAATTTCAGGTACAACTTCTACAGTTGGATATTTATCAATAGGTTTAGAAGACCATCCTTGAGTACTTTTGGATTTTCTTAATAAATTTTCAGGATCAGACACTGCTGGAATTTTTTTAGGATGTAGGTTTCTTCCGATCACATGTTTCTTTGTAAATGATGATAAGGTTAGAAGAGGTTTAAGTCCTTTTCCTTCTCTTTTAGGAGCCAAAACTACTACAGAGGAGTTGTCAAGTGAATAATATATAGTCACACATAAATTTCTAAACTCTTGTCCACCATCAAGATTTAGATATGATCTTTGTCGTTCTCCCAAGGAAAATACTTCATGTCTCCGTCCCCGACAACGATGCCAAAAGATGTTAGTCCCTAAAGTTGCACTTGACTATGAGAGGGAAAGCTAGGGAATCATCAAGTTATTGCAATGGTTTTATGGATAAATATTTGTATTGAGTTTTTGAAATGGTTTGAAGGTTGGGTCAAAGATAATGTAAAAGTATCAAACTTAAATAGGAAAGAGAAAATTCACATCCCACTAGATTAGTAAATGGTATTCAATCCAATAATCATATGGAAAAAGTAATATGAAAGATAAAGAAGAATGTAAGATTTAAATTTTTCAGCTCACATTTGAAACTCTTGATCCCAAATATCATTCAAGAAGCAAGAGAAGAGTACTTGAAAACAAATCTGATTATGAAAAAGCAAACACGAAAGTCTGCACTGGCTTATTCACAAATAAGATACATCATATTCTTAGAAAAATATTAACATGCATTCAAGTAAGAAAAATATAAAAATATAGACAAGAATAGAAATCTAACCATGAAATATCCTTTTCCATTTAGTACCAAAATGAAATAGTTATTTGTCTTACAATGTTTTCTCAAAAATGGCCAATGGTTCCCAACAAATCAACCCTTAATTCTATCAATCAGATCCATTTTTATACACAGAAATCAGTTTCCAAAGATCCTACTTTCTAGATACAGTTTATATAAGATCCTATCTTCTAGATAAAACTTAGGAGACATATTCTCATCTAGATAATTTGAATCTCTATAACCTAGTCTTCAGATAATTAATCTTGAATATAGACTAGTTTTTGATCTGATGAGGTATTCAAATATCACAAAGTAAGGAGTGATTCTGATGTTGAGTTGCTCCTCCAAGATGGCCTGAAGAATATATAATTCTGCTTGTGATGAGAAAAATCTTTACATATTCAGAAATACTCTGTCACTGTGTAGTTTATAATAACATTTTTCAAAATCTTAGCTTAGGTATCATTGTATTCATCAAAAATTCAAAAAATGTATGATGCCTCAGATTTTGAAACCTTCACTGTATGATAGTAGCAGAACCTTTGGTATTTCTCTTTTTCAGCTTATTTTTCAAAACCACATTATGCCAATACAATTTGATGTTTTCATCTCTTACCTCTTTGACAATTCTTGTTGATCCTTCCTCTTCTTCTTAAGTTTCTGCAACTTCTCCTGCTACTTGGAATTCCATTATTCTATCATCCACTTTTATTGCTTCAACTTCATGATTATGTTTTGCAATTCTTTCACCCTGTCTTTTTCATCCCTCATTTCTACTCTGAATTCAGTATGGTCCTCATATGGAGTAGGTCGATTTAGGTCAATAGAAAATCTAGGCTTTTTAACTTTGAATTCATACTTATGATCTTTTGAAGATGAAACACCGATAATCTCTTCTGCTTCAACATTTTTTGACATTTTCATCTTCTGAAAATCTTACAGTTCCTCTATCTCTGGAAAATGATCAAATTTTGGTTTGATCTCATAATCTATTGGATTTTCTTCAAGATCTATCGAATGGCCCTTTTTCAGAGCAGACTTGGGTAAAACTTTGGAGTTTAGACTTAGCTTTTTGGCTTCTTTGGTTACATGCCTCATTGGGTGCTATGAAATTTGTTTACGCTTCTCATATTTCCTCTATTTATCCACAATTTCATTATAATATTCATCTACATGCTCCAATTTAACCTTTTTCAACTTGTGTGAAGAAGTTACTAACTCTATAATTTTCACTGTATCATCATCAATGACAATCGCATTTCTTTCTTAATAGAAGGATTGAACAGATCCTTTGAATTCAATATCATCTTATTTGTTTCCATGGTTTTAGATATGCTAGGATAATTCACCACTGGTTTATTCTTTCCTGTCTTTCTCCACTTATTACCTTTACCATCTGCAACAGGTTCATCTTGTTTTCTATATGGACTATTTAAGATTCTTCTTTGTTGATCCTATGACATGGATTCCTTTACAGTATTTAGTCTTGTCTTTTGGAACAAGGAACTCATGATGAGTTTGAATATCCAAATCTAATTCTGTTTTTAGTTTCTTTTTTTGTGTTCTGGTCATCTTGGCTACAGGGAAAACTTTATTTAAATCCTCTGTCTCCTGTTTGACGCAACCCGCCCTCGATGGCGGCCGCTTCCACCAAGACCTTCTTCACAAAATGGGCCCAAAGAGTCAAATCTCTTCTAACTCCTCTCGGGATCCCTCGCTACCCACAGCTATCTCCTCGGCGATCTCCCCTTCGTAAATCGGGAAATCGGCGTTCGCACTATCGCGAACTCTGTGTGCACCTCCCATGCAACTTGAAACTCTGAACCCCGATCCCCGATGGTCAACGGTCAATAGTTTGGGATATTGCCACTCGTGATATAAATGATTTGTAATTTCAACCCCCGAGTGCCGAGGTGCCGATCCCCCGAGACAGCACCACCTGGACTCCACTCGCTCCCTGGGGTCCCACTCGACCACGTCACCTCATGCTCCATGTGATCGGGAATCGCGGGATCGTGATTTCAACTGTCGCGAATTCTTTGCATTGGGAAACCCCGAATGTCGAAAACCCGATTCTCCGGATTCATGCCACCTGTCCCTCCGACAATCGATGGCTCCCACGAAATCGGGAAATCGTTACTCGCAATTTCGTCGTGCATGCAACTCTTGCACCCGCCAACCCCGATATGCCGATATGCGATGGAAAATGGGTTCTACCTGCGCTTGGAGGTTAAATCTCTCGCTACTTCTCCCAGATCCTACGATCCGCGGGACTTCGTGATTCTCTCCATAACTTTCAAGTCGTCGATTCTCTTCCTCTTGAGGAACCCTCCTGCTCCTCAAGGTTCTATCCTACTTGAGCTTTTCCTGGGTTTTCTCCCACAGTAACCACGAAAGGAACTATCCCTCTTGAGCTACCTTTGTCTAGGTCCTTCAGAGACCAGTTCGTGCGCTCACTGTGGTCGACCTCCAACCACTCCCAAAGTGTTGAATTCACCCGGCCTCGACGCGCTTCCATCAACCGAAGTCGTCGCCTCCCTTTTCTCAGACTCACCTCTAAGACTTCAAACCCGACCTGCACTTCACCTGCGTGGTTCGAATAACCCAATACAACTCTGGGCAGATGAAAACACGAGTTCAACTGCCTGGCCTCCTCGACGCACTCTATGTGGAGGAATTCAACTGCACTCTATGCAGGAATCTCCCGGCTCAGACAGAGAAACAATTGAAACTCATTCTCATCTCTCTCCCAGATTTCTAATCTGCCATGAAATTACATATGCAGCATATACAATGAAAGCATAACAAGAGGCAAGTATGCAACAACATAATATCAACAACACACAGAGAATAATCACAGCCATGGAATTGAATCAAAGATTTCCTATTAATTCAATATCTGTACATGGGGATTCTTCACCAGTTCTCTGCTCTGCTCTTCTTGTTCTCAATGCTAATTCTCCTTCCAATATTATCGAATGAATACAATAATACAAAGGAGGGTGCCTATATTCCGTTTTCCCTCTCGAAAGCCAAAACTGTCTAATCTAGACTTAATTAATTTATCTACTTGCATTAAATCTAATAAATGCCTCAGCTACCTAAGGACGAGAGCTTATCTGCTCAAGGTCCGTTACAATGTACAAGTGCGCTTCTTTACACCAAATGCATTAATGTTTGGCGCACCCAATATCAAAATATTTCAAAGTTTAAATGTTGGCACTCTCCAGCTGTCTTTTCTTTGCTCCACGCGCTGGCTCGCTTGATTTGAGTGAGCGATGCTCCTGCATCATACTCCTCGGCTCAAAAGATTCCATGGGCTCCTGTCCATGAGCTCCCGCACGGTGTGACCATACTTCTGTATGACTGCCTCTGTTTCCCAGCTGGCATCCTCCATTGGGTGATTCTTCCATTTCACCAGGTATTCAAAATATTGCTTTCTCCTGGTCTTCCTACCTACTCTTCTATCCAGTATGCACTCCATCTGAGGCTTCTGTGCAACTGGAAATTGTTTCTTCCATTGGATCACTGGCTCCCCAGTTCCAGTGTCTGCTTCATCAGTCTGGTATGGGTATAATTCCAAAATATTGAATATCGAAGATATCCCGATGCCTTCTGGCAACTCAAGCTCATATGCGTTCCCCCCGAATTTCTTCAGGACTTTGCATGGCCCAATTTTCTTCATCTTGAGCTTATTATATGTTCCCCTCGGGAACCTTTCCTTCCTCAAGTGCGCTAGAACCATGTCTCCAACTTCAAACTGAAGCTGTCATTTCCTCTGATCAGACATGCGCTTATACTCTTGATTGGATTTCTGCAGTCGCTGCTTCACCTCCGCGTGAAGTTCTTGCATCGCCTCAGCGAACTCTTCAGCTCTCGCGCTGCTAGTTTCAGCCTGTTTTGACTCCCTGAGCTCAGAAACTCCTCTTGGTTGTGTCCCATACAAAATTTGAAATGGGCTCTTACCTGTACTCCGATTCACCGAATCGTTGTACGCGAATTCTGCCTGTGGTAGGATCTGATCCCAGTTGTTGTGGTGCTCCGTCACCAGGCTCCTCAATAAATCTCCCAGGCTTCTATTGACCACTTCCGTCTGTCCATCTGTCTGGGGATGATAAGCAGAACTGAATGCCAAGTCAGTCCCCAGCTTTTTCCATAGCATCCTCTAGAAGTGACCTATGAATTTTGTATCCCGATCCGAGACTATACTTCTCGGCAATCCATGCAATCTGACGATCTCTTTGAAAAATAAATTCGCGATGTGGGTGGCATCGCTAGTCTTATGACACGGAATAAAATGTGCCATCTTCGAAAACCTGTCCACCACCACAAAGATGGAATCAACTCCCCTTTGCGTTCTCGGTAAACCCAGAACAAAATCCATACTAATTGCCTCCCATGGTCTCTCAGGTATGGACAATGGCTGATAGAACCCTGTGTTCTTCTTTCGGCCCTTCGCGTGTTGACATATTTTGCATCTGTCAAAAAACCTTTTAACATTTGCACGCATGCCCAGCCAAAAATATGATTCGCTCAGCTTGGCGAACATTTTATCATGTCCGAAATGACCTGCTAAGCCCCCACTGTGCTTCTCCTTCACCAAATTCTCTCTCATGGAGCAATCTGGAATGCACAACTGATTTCCTTTAAACAACAATCCATCTTGGATCAGATAGTCAATCCATGGACTCCTATCCCTGAGAACTGGATTCTCAGCTGCCTTGTATGCTTCTGCAAAATCTGCATCACCTGCATACATATCTTTTAAATTTTCAAAACCCAAGGTTTTGACTCTAAACTCCTGCAGCAGTAAACATTTCCTGCTCAAAGCGTCAGCTACTTTGTTAGCAGTCCCCGAAATGTTCTTTATCACGAACGTGAAATTCTGCATATACTCTACCCATTTCGCATGCTTCTGGTTCAACTTATCCTGTTGACTCACAAATTGCAAAGCATGGTTATCGCTGTACAAAACGAATTCTTTGGGTATCAATTAATGCCTCCACTTTTTCAATGCCTGTATGATGGCATAGAACTCTTTGTCATACGTGGAGTATTTCAATTTCGCATCATCCAGTTTCTCACTGTAGTATGCAACAGGCTTGTCATCCTGACTCAAGACCCCTCCAACAGCATACCCACTGGCATCACATTTCACTTGGAAGGTTTTCTGAAAATCAGGCAACACCAGAATTGGTTGCTCAGTTATCTTCCGCTTCAACAGGTTGAAGCTCCTCTCATCCTCTACTGTCCAATGGAAAACTTTATGCTGCTTTTTCACTGTGTCCATCATTGCGGCGCTAATTCCACTAAAATTCCGAATGAACTTTCGGTAGAAACTAGCTAATCCATGAAAGCTCCTTACCTCAAAAACATTCCTCATCTATGGCCAATTCCTGATCACATCTACCTTTTCAGGATCCATCTTCAATTCATTCGTCGAGATTACAAAACCCAAATAAATGAGTTATGTCTGCATGAACGAACACTTCTTCAAATTTACCAACACCTTCTCCTGCTATAGCCTTCTCATCACGATGGCCAAATGTCTCAAATGCTCATCCTTGGTCTTGCTGAAAATGAGTATGTCGTCCAGATACATGACCACAAATTTGCCAATGAATTCCCTCAGGACTTCATTCATTAGCCTCATAAAAGTGCTCGACGCGTTTGTCAACCCAAATGGCATGACCAGCCATTCATACAAACCCTCGTTTGTTTTGAATGTTGTCTTCCATTCATCACCCTCTCTCATCCGGATCTGATGATATCCGCTCTTGAGATCAATCTTGGAAAAATAATTTGCCCCACTTAGGAAATCCATCAGATCATCCATCCTCGGTAGTGGAAATCTGTATCTGATGGTGATTTTATTTATCGCTCTGGAGTCTGTACACATCCTCCAGCCTCCATCCTTCTTCGAACTCAGTACTGTCGGAACAACACATGGACTCAGACTCTCTCTGACCAGTCCTTTATCTAGCAGATCATGTACCTGCCTTTTAACTTCCTCATTCTCCTGAGGTGTCAACCTGTACGCTTCCTTATTTGGTAAGCGTGCTCCGGGTATGAGGTCAATATGATGACTCACACTCCGCAGCGGTGGCAACAAATGAGGTAGTTCATCCACGATAATATCAGCGAACTCTCCCAGCAATTCCTGAATCTCTTCTGGAAAGTCATCCACTCTTGTGCTTGTCAAGACAATTCTTGGTTTCCTGACAACAAGGAATTGTGGATCTTCATCCTTCTCCAGCTCTATGAGAAGCTCCTTCCCACTCATGAGAAGTATCTTGCTGCTAACTTCCGGCTTCACCTCTTTATCTTTTATTGGAAGCAGTCTATGGGTTCTCCCATCCTTTTCCAAGGTGTATGTGTTCATCCTCCCATCATGAACAACATTTCTATCATACTGCCATGGTCTACCCAATAATACATGACAGACATCCATGGGAATGACATCACACAGAATTTTATCCCTATATTCACCCATTTTAAATTCAACCAAGCATTGTTTCGTAACACTTACTTGGTGTCCTTTCTGCAGCCATGACACTTTGTATGGACTCGGGTGTCTGTTCGTCTTCATCTCCAGCTTTTCCACCATCTCGGTCGAAACGAGATTATCGGTGCTTCCGCTGTCCACTATGACCTTGCATTTCCAGCCCTTGGTCTTGCATGTGGTCCTAAACAATCTACATCTTTGCGCTGTGTCCTCCACCTCTTTCTCAGGCTTCAAGAGAACTTTGTGCACTGTCAGTGACTTCCTACTTCCAGTGTCTTCATCCTCATCATCACGCCTCTGCGCCTCAGTGATGTGGGCTTTTCCTCTGTCCGACTTCCTGTTTGGATAGTCAATGGCCTTGTGTCCGTATTTTCCACATGTAAAACATGAGATGATTCCTCCTCGGCCTCTTCCTCTACCTCGGGTACGAGGAAATGCGTTGGTGTCAGCATAATATCCTTGCTGATCATCTTGTTGCCTCCTCGGCTCAGCGTATTGCTGCCTCTGCTGTGAGGTTACACCTCTTTCAACCTTACCCTGAGGCCTCTGCCACTCCTCCTTGGGCTTTTGAATTCTTTCTTGGGCAACCGCTTTGCCTCTTGGCTGGCTTCTGCCTCGCCCTCGCTGTCCCTGCTTATGGCTCAGGTTTTCCTCGGATTTTAGAGCCATATGGTACGCATCCTCAACTGTTCGGATGGTCAGCATGCTCAACTCATCCTGAATGTCATACCTCAACCCATTCAGGTATCTCGCCACCTTCTCGTCATCACTTTCCCGATGACCAGCTCGAATGTTGAGCTTGTAAAATTCCTCGGTGTATTCCTTCACCTTCATCATCTTATGTCTCAGGTTCTGCATACGCCTAAACAGAGTGATTTGATAATCTTTGGGGATGAACTTCTCTTTCATCTTAGCGATCATCCTGCCCCAACTCTTGATCTTCTGTTTGCCCTTGGAACGTCTGTCTGCCTGCAGCTCGTCCCACCATAAGGCTGCATGCCCCTTCAACTTTGTGACAGCATGTCTTATCTTCTTGTCCTCTTCGATATCCTCATAATCGAAGTAGGTGTCGAGTGCTCGGATCCAATCCAACAACTCTTCATCATTCAGACTTCCCTCATAGACGGGAATGTCCATATTGGTCTTCGAGCTCATCCTGGCGATAGCTTTGATCAACCTCTTTGTTGAGGCATCCTTTGTTGAGACCTCTTCTGCTTCATGTCCAGCTTCCTCTTCAACCTCGGAATCACTGAACTCCCCAGCGCCAGCTCCGTGCCTCTGGGTGGTCTCCATCTCTTCGAGTCTCGTCCTGAGATCTCGTATTTGACGCACCATCTTCGGGTTACTCGCCGGTCTTCCCCTTCTTTGGGCGTCCCTGTCTACTTGATCAGGTGACTGCCTTTCTCGTCTTGGCGGCATGATATTTTTTCTCTATCTCTGCTACAGAAAGCAAAGATTCACCCGCTCTGATACCACTCTGACGCAACCCGCCCTCGACAACGGTCGCTTCCACCAGGACCTTCTTCACAAAATGGGCCCGAAGAGTCAAAGCTCGTCTAACTCCTCTCGGGAGCCCTCGCTACCCACAGCTATCTCCTCGGCGATCTCCCCTTCGTAAATCAGGAAATCGGCGTTCGCGCTATCATGAACTCTGTGTGCACCTCCCGTGCAACTTGAAACTCCGAACCCCGATCCCCAATGGTCAACGGTCAATAGTTTGGGATATCGCCACTCGCGATATAAATGCTTTGTAATTTCAACCCTCGAGTGCCGAGGTACCGATCCCCCAAGACAGTGCCACCTGGACTCCACTCGCTCCCTAGGGTCCCACTCGACCACGTCACCTCATGCTCCGTGTGATTGGGAATCGCAGGATCGCGATTTCAACTGTCGCGAATCCTTTGCATTGGGAAACCCTGAATGCCGAAAACTCGATTCTCCAGATTCATGCCACATGTCCCTCCGACAATCGATGGCTCCCACGAAATCAGGAAATCGTTACTCGCGATTTCATCATGCATGCAACTCTTGCACCCGCCAACCCCGATATGCCGATATGCGATGGCAAATGGGTTCTACCTGCGCTTGGAGGTTAAATCTCTCGCTACTTCTCCCAGATCCTATGATCCGCGGGACTTCGCGATTCTCTCCAGAACTTTCAAGTCGTCGATTCTCTTCCTCTTGAGGAACCCTCCTACTCCTCAAGGTTCTATCCTACTTGAGCTTTTCCTGGGTTTGCTCCCACAGTAACCATGAAAGGAACTATCCCTCCTGAGCTACCTTTGTCTAGGTCCTTCAGAGACCAGTTCGTGTGCTCACTGTGGTCGACCTCCAACCACTCCCAAAGTGTTGAAGTCACCCGGCCTCGACGTGCTTCTGGCAACCGAAGTCGTCACCTCCCTTTTCTCAGACTCACCTCTGAGACTTCAAACCTGACCTGCACTTCACCTGCATGGTTCGAATAACCCAATACAACTCTGGGCAGATGAGAACATGAGTTCAACTACCTGGCCTCCTCGACGCACTCTATGCGGAGGAATTCAACTGCACTCTATGCAGGAATCTCCCGGCTCAGACAAAGAAACAATTGAAACTCATTCTCGTCTCTCTCCTAGATTTCTAATCTACCATGAAATTACATATGCAGCATATACAATGAAAGCATAACAAGAGGCAAGTATGCAACAACATAATATCAACAACACACAGAGAATAATCACAGCCATGGAATTGAATCAAAGCTTTCTTATTAATTCAATATCTGTACATGGGGATTCTTCACCAGTTCTCTGCTCTGCTCTTCTTGTTGTCAATGCTAATGCTCCTTCCAATATTATCGAATGAATACAATAATACAAAGGAGGGTGCCTATATTCCGTTTTCCCTCTCGAAAGCCAAAACTGTCTAATCTAGACTTAATTAATTTATCTACTTGCATTAAATCTAATAAATGCCTCAGCTACCTAAGGACGAGAGCTTATCTGCTCAAGGTCCATTACAATGTACAAGTGCGCTTCTTTACACCAAATGCATTAATGTTTGGCGCACCAAATATCAAAATATTTCAAAGTTTAAATGCTGGCGCTCTCCAGCTGTCTTTTCTTTGCTCCACGCGCTGGCTCACTTGATTTGAGTGAGCGATGCTCCTGCATCACTGTTGTAACTGCAACTTCCTCATGTTAGATAGATTTATTATGGCCATAGGGGAATTTTCTTTCACTATAACAACAGGAGTTTTAGGAACCTTTTTCACCTTTTTATATTTCTTCTCTGAAGAAGTTTTATGCTTGGTCCCTTGTTATTCAAATTTGAGTGATTCAATCAACCAGTCCCAAGAACATTGGACTTCTCCCAAAGCATACATAACCAGGATTTTGATCAATGTTTGGTGAAATATACTTTTGCTAGCAATTCCAAGATGGGTTTGTATCCTTTTAGACATCTTTGACAAGATCTTTAATAAAATGAAAGGAAAACATAGAGGACTATTACCATTCAAAGGCATCAACAACCTAATATGATAAATATGGACAAGGGAAAATCGACCTTACATATAATGTACCTGTGAATAACCATTAAAGAATTATGTCATTCTTTCTTCATCCAACTCTGCGGGATACCCGGACTCCAGTTAGGGATTTGGCATTCTGGAAGTAAAAACTAATTTACAATTTCCATAGGCAACACCTCCTTCTTCCACCATCTCTCTACATACACTGATAACTTGCATGCAATCCCGATTGAGTGTTCTATCACATGTATCATAAATTTACCCACCATTGTCTCAAATCCATCGAATGTTTGCACAAAAATCATGGATACTTGTTCATGATAACCTTGGAGTGTCAAACAGAAGTTAAACCATCTTGCATCTCTAAACTTATGTGATATTTGAGGAGAAGCCTCAAGCAATTCTACACCCTCTAGTTCTAATAGAGTGATTCTCCCACTTTTATTAGGTGCCATAAATGATGTTGGATTTTAGGAAAATGATCTTGGGCATTCTCTGACATGATCTTGGGAAGTTGGTGCATATGAAACAATGATTACTCCCGGTGCTATAAGAATAACATTATTCTTGTAGCGCCTTTTCCCTTTGTAAAATTTCAAATTTGAAATGGAAAATAGGACTTGTAATTTGATGGAAAGATCCTAAATGTCTAATTCTAACCTTAATCACACTAATGCATGTCATAAAACATTCAAAAAGGATAATGAAAACACACTTTAAAGTTGTATAATAAGAAAACATAGTGTAAAATAATTCTAGGAAAGGGTAGGATAGGGGAAAAGAATAGTTCAACAGTCATTAGAAAAATTAAGGACTAACATTGGCTCCTTCTGGGGATAATGTTTCATGTTGAAAATTTAAGAACCTATTGACCAATGCTTTTATCTCCCTAATCATCATAAAACATTCACTGTAATTTATTTCCCTTCTCTATCATCCCTTTATTTCTAATCTAAAAATGAAAACCACAAAACTACAGAGTAGTCTTTCCATTGGGATTATGGAGTCTTATTTAAATCAATCAACTAATCACACCAAAACAAAAAAAATCATACTATACAAACCGAAAACCCCTGGTTGATTTAAAAGAAGTAGTGTTTTAAAAACCGTCCATTCATTGGGCCTCCCAAGATTTCACTATCATCCAAATTTTGTAAGTGGAAAGTATTATTATTCATGATCTTAGCTATTATGAAATGACCATACCATAAATTTTCAAACTTACCATGTTTAGACCTATCCTCTCTTCTAGCATCCCACCTCAACACAAGATCTCCTTCTTTAAAAATATCCTTTTTAGCCTTTTTATCAAAAATTTCCTTAAACTTGTTCTGATAAATGACAGATTCCTGATGTAGACTTTCTCTATTCTATTGAACTTCTATGATCTAGAAAATTCTTCTTTGAATATCATTGGGATCTTCTAACTCTTCTTGTAGAAATTTAAGAAAATGTAAATTGAGTTGAGTTGGAAATACAACCTCTGTTCCATAAACCATTTGAAAAGGTGAATTTCCAATGGATTTCTTAGTACTTATTTGATCAGCCCATAAGGAAAATTTCAATTTGGAATCCCATGATCTCTTATTCTCTGTGAGCAATTTTTTAATGATCCTTATAAGGCTCTTATGGGAGGATCATGTTAATCCATTTGCTTAAGGTTAGTAAGAAGTGGAGTGAACCAACCTTATTTTGTACTTATTACAAAACTAAACCATTGAATTAGACTTGAAGGATTGGGCATTATCAGTAATCAACTTTCTAGGACACCCAAATCTAGAGAAAATATTTCCTTCAAGAAAAATCATGATTACCTTATTTGTTGCATTTCGTGTTGGGATTGCGTCAATCCATTTGGTAAAGTAATATGTGGTTGTGAGTAACTATTTGTGTTTTCCAGAAGATGGAGGATTAATCTCTCCAATGAAATCCAGGCCCCACTATTGAAAAGGTCCATGGGCAATGATGGGTTTCAGAGGCATAGACATAAGTTTTTGTTTTCCTGCAAACTGTTGACATGGTTCACATGCCCTGACTTGAGAAAACACATTAGAGAATAGTATAAACACATGGTTCCAATGATGATGACCCCCACAAACTCCTTTTTGTAAATCATTGAAAACATGTTTTGCTTCCTCTTCATCAACACATCTCAACATAATTCCATTATGATCTCTCCAAAACAAAAATTGATTGATGATGCAATACTTCATAGATTTAAGCTTAAGAGATATTTACTTGGATTTATCTAAATCAGTAGGAGATTGAAGACTTTGTAGAAAATGAACAATATCCTTGTACCATGGAGAAGAAAGATATTTGTTGCTTACCTGTAAATCAATTTCTTCAATATGTAATATTGAATTAAGTGATTAGTTGGAGATGTAATGCAATCCAATTGCTTTACAATTTGATTATGTCAATAATTTATCAAGTCCTTGTCCTTTTATCAATTTAATATGCTTTATGACCATGTTATATTCCATAATATTGGTTATTCATCTTCCCCTTTTTCCTTCATTATCTAGTTGAACCAAAATTTCCTTGACAACACTACTTGGATATTATGCAATAATCTCATAATGCAGGACGTAGACTCTAAAAGACTTCAATGCTTTCACTAGAGCATAAGCATGTTTCTCCATGATATCATATATTAATTTTGAATCCTTTAAATTTTTACTGAAGAAAGAGATAGGTTGTTCATACCCTTCATCATTTCTTTGCAAGAGAACAACAACAATGATATCTTCATATGCAAATGAAAAAATCAAAAACTCTTTAGAGTAATTAGGATTGATGAGGATAGTAGCCTTAATTAAATCTTTCTTAATATTTTCAAATGATTCCTTTGCTTCAGGTATCCACTTGATTTCTACATCTCCCTTCAACATATCATTAATAAGATTGATGATTTCTGAAAAATTGGGTATAAATCTTCTTAAAAAGTTGATTTCACCTATGAAGGATTGGATAGAATTCTTATTACTTGGAATGTCTATCTTCTGGATGGCCTTTGCCCTTCCAGGATCTATCTTGATTCCTTCTGGTGAAACAACATTTCCTAAGAGTTTACCTTCCTCCATGGAAAAATGAGACTTTTTAGGGTTTAATGATATGCCATACCTTTTGCATTTTTCAAATGTTTGCTTCAGATGTTGCAAGTGCTCATCATCAGATGTTGAGAACAAAGTAATGTCATCAAGATAAATAACCATAAATTTTTCTTTATGACTAATGAATGTGATGTCCATAGGTCTATGGAATGTTTCTTCGACATTCATGAGTCCAAAAGGAATTTTTTCATACATGAAGGTGCCCCATTGAGTAGTAAAAGTTGTCTTATTTTTATCTTCTTCCATCACTGATATCTTATTATAACCTGAATATCCATCAAGCATGGAGATCCTTTGTGTTTCTACCACTCTTTGTAAAATATGATCCATTTTAGGTAATGGATAATTGTCTTTCAAATAAAACATGTTTGGATTTCTAAAGTCTACACACGTCTTTATCTCTCCATTCGTTTTCCTGACAGGTTTTAAATTTTCCACCCATTCTGAGTATTTCAATGGCACTATAATTTTGGCATTCAACAACCTTTTCAGCTCTTTTTCAATTATGGGTAGCAACAATGGATTGAATTGTCTTGTTTTCTACTTAAAAGGTTTGGATCCAGGCTTCAAAGGAATCTTGTGATGCATAATATTTGTATAAAAACCTTAAGGTCTTCATAAGACCAAGCAAAAACATCAACAAATTATTTCATCAAACCTACATACATGTTCCTCTATTTTCTGGTAATTTCTTGGATAACTTCACCATCTTTGGATTTGAATCAGAGTTTATATCACAATCCAACACTTTTTCCTCTTTTGCTTGAATAACAGAGATTTTAGATACATCATTATGATCAAATATTCTTTCAAGGAGAACTGGGCCCTTTGGTAAATGATTGGTTTTCAACTCAATAATTTTATGGCCAAAAATGTTGTTTTGAAGAATATCAACAGAATGTACTTCTACATCATAATTTTCATTTTCATGATCTATGAAAATGGCAGAAAATTCATCAATGGTCTCCAAAAATATTTTAATCTCTTGATCGTCTTTAAAAACCTACTAATTTTTTATATTGTTTGGTATAGAAGGTTCGTGTCTTACCTCAACTACAAATCTTAAATTTGGAGTTATTGGAGTTTTGAAATTACTAGCTGCCATAGCTAGAGAATCTTCATGTTGATTCAAATTTCTCTTTATAAAAGTGATATTGAAAGCCAGGAAGAAATTCTCAACAAAATCCCACACTTCATTTATGTATTTCTTTAACCTTTGTTGTTTCTCCAAGTAGATATTCTTGAGTTGATGAATGATTAACTCTGAATCCCCAAAAACTAAAAGTTGATCAATGCTCGTATTCTTAGCAGCTTTCAATCCCAACAAAAGAACCTCTTATTCACTGATGTTGTTTGTTGTGTCAAATTCTAACTTGAATAACAAAGCAATGAATTATTTAGAAGGAGAGATGAATACAATTGTATCCCCAGAACCTTCTTTGGAACAGGAACCATCAAAGAACATCTTTCATGCTGAATTTTCTATATTTTTCTATTCTGCAGGCGTAACTTTCCTCCTTGATGCTTCAATTGTTTTATCATTGATGTGAAAAATGGAAGAAACAAGTTCATCTTCAACTGCATATATGGTATTATTATTGGGGTTTTCATGATCACTAACCAAGTAATCCAACCTCAGTTCCTTGCACAGTCTTTGATGTTCTCCACCAAATACAGGTATGGTGGCATAACTGAAATCCAATTGTAGTGTGCCCCCTACTTTTTTATCCCATGACTTGTTGGCACAGGGGCAGACCCAGGGTTCAATTCTCAAGAGCGCACCAAAAAAACCCTAACTACCATCCCTTTCGGCAACACCTGCGAAGCAGATGAAGTCTCACCCGAGGTAGAGGCAGGGGTGGTTACAAGACTCAGATGTCTGCAACCTTAGCTAGGACACAGATCTATGATTATAACACTTAGCAATTATCTAGCAAGGTTTATCTATCAATATTCAACCCTTACAGCACTTCGTAGATAGCACAGAGCATCGCAGTATATACTTATATTCAAGAAGACTTAGCACTTAGATATAACAAGATAGATTGGATTCACCAGATCAAAAACCAAGCATCTTATATATCAGATCTAACATTCATTCCTATCTCAGAAGCACAAAGCATAACTAAATATACTTAATCACATCAAGCACTTATCCAAGAAGGAGATAAACACATTAGGTCAAAGCACAAATCACAATACACACAGTTACCATGGTTCACCCCCACCCTAGGGCTACGTCCACAAAGTCTTCTTCTTTATATTATCTCAGTCAAGTGGTTACAACAAAGAGCTTCAATGACCCTTACTTCACACAGGACAAAAGATCTGCGCAGCTCGCTAGATCCTTCTTCCTTGCACTTCAGCACAAAACTACAACAACTTGCACTAAGCTTTTCACAATCATGCATAGAGCATTTACAAGATACATCCGATCACACAGATCCAATCCTGGTACTAATCCTTTAGCTATACATCACATAGATGTACTAATATCTCTTATTACATTGCCTAAGTATATATTATAGATTACAAAATGGGCCTAAGCATGGGTAAACCCACGAGCCGACATCCCTTTCCCGTTACATCAACCCAAAACCCTAAAGGGACCCAAAAATAGGTCTAGTTTCCCTAATTTCTACTTCGTGTTGTGCTCCATCTTTGGCAAGTTGTCGCAGTCCCAAAAATGGTCAAATATGACCAAGTATTCTTCAAAAATTGGTCAAGGGCCAACAGGCCCCCAACACTCACCTGTGAATCGTCCCAATTCACTCTGGTCTGATCAATTCTGCCTCAAATGCCTCGAGCTTCTTCGACTTGTTGTAGTGCGAAAATCTCTTGCTCATTGAATTCTTGTATCACTGTGTCATTGAGCGGTCCTTCCAGGCATTGTTCTACAGTGATGACAACCTGTTTGAGCTCATATCCCTGGCTTTCAAGTTCAACAAACAACTGGCATGCCTTTTCTTGGATTGGCTGAAGTTGTTGGGAAACTTCCAACACTTTACTCTGTAGCGTATGTACCTATTGTTGGGTTGTGTGTTGTTCTGCGAACCTCTTCATTCTTTCGACTGGGGTCAAAGTCTTTATCTGCACCTATAGTGTGTCTGCATGATTCTTTGCTTCTTGGATATGTGCCTCTAATGTCTGCAATTCTGGATTCTTTGCAAGGGTTTCATAAGTCTGGGTGCTTCTAGCGCTCAGCTGCTTGCATTCCAGGGTAGAGGTTTTAATCGGCCAACTATGCTTCGAGTAATGGCCTCTCTTAGATCTATTATTTCTTGGGGAGTCTTGGGCACGGTGCAAAGCTCTATATCTATGATGCATTGTTGGATTTTCTGGATTACTTCTTCCAGTTGGGTCACCTGTTGTGGGAGACGGTCTTCCATCTTCACTTCTATGACCATCACAAAGTGAAGTGCTTTGTGAACCCTTTCCTATACTTCAATTTGCTCTGCTAGAAACTGTGCCTTTTCCTCATCCCACTTTGCTTTTAGGGAAATATTTTCCCATTCTCCCTCACTCTATTGTTCTAGAAGTGCTTCATATGCTTGCATCAAAGCCTGGGTGGCTTGTACTGTGTCTTCTTGAGCTCGTTGAAGGAGAGCTTTGACTTGATCAGCGATCTGGTGTAGATGAGTGGGCTCATAGCTTGTTCCTGATGTTCCACTTATCAAGGGTGTTGTAGAAACTTCTCGGCTGGACTGGAGTGCCTGTTTCACTTCTTAGAGTTCTCCCTTGATTCGATTGAATATCTCCTCCTTCTTTGCTTCTTACTTTTCTGTGAGCTCTAGTGAAACATCATTCAATGCAGCAATTAAGAAGTCAAAGTCATCTAGGGTAAGGGTAGTTTTAAACCTGCTCCGGGTGACCTTATCTTTCTTTCAAGAGGAAGGTTTTGGTGGCATAATCTTTCATTTCATGGAGGGATCCTCCTCCTCTCTAGGTGGAGTAACCTTGCCTCTGTTTTTCTCAACTTCTGTGCCACTTAGCTCATCACCATCACCTCCCTACGTAGGTGAGATTGAAGTAGTCTTCATGGACATGCTAGGGATATCTTCAACTTCATCATCCTTCTAAGTCTTTCTTGGCCAAGGTGTATCCGGTATAGCTTAAGGGATTTCCTCATCGGACATGTCTACGGGGTCTGCTGCAATAAGGAGGTTCACTGACCATTCCTTGGTAATCTCCTCCAAGTCATCTTTTGTCAGCTTGTAGTAGGATTGGAGCTGATGTATATGCTCATCACTGCGCACTGTAATATAGGTGAAGTGGCAGTCTGCATTGAATTTCATCAAAGGTCTAAACCTATGAAGTACGTTTGGGGTGATTCGTAGTGTAGACTGAATTGCATTCTTCAGTTGGTTGAAATAGGTGTGGAAGATAGCATTGGATTGTTATTGCTTGTTCATGTCATTAGAGTACCACAGCGTACAAAACTTCATGGCTAGTGGTTCAAAAGGTTTGATCTCCAGAAAAGTGGCTCCCTCTAGCATTTACCAAGCGATGAAAGCGATGAGTATGAGCAACCAACTAAAGTGGAACTCATACCCTTGGTCTTGCGCTCCTCTGCAATCCATCTCTAACTGGTTTACAAGATATTATGCCCAATTCATCTATAGTCCCTCGACGCACTTCCTTGCGAGCTCAACTACGAATCCAGTCACCTATGTTGGTATGTTCTTACGAACTAACTTGTCCGTGATCAGCTAACAGGCAAGGCACACTGTGCCACTCTGGATAGAAGCTACCTTTTAGCCTCGCGTACCCTTCTCTACATCTCCATAAGTTTCTTTTATCCATTGTGCTAGTGCTCAGTCTGAGGTATTTACTGGGTAAAACTCCTGTGGTTCAGGGCCTTGCATGTTAAGCCCTGTGATCCGATTGATCAGAGTCGGATCCACAGTGATGCAGTTGTCCAATCATAAGTATCTGTCATGGTAGCAAGACAGTAGCAACTTGACACATGCATTGACTTCCTGGTGTCTGTCGAAGTGAGGGATCTTCATTATCTTGAGTAGTGTGGACTACACGAGGTTTTAGGTCCAGGACTATGGGACAATATTAGTATTTATTCCTTTGGTCTTGGTTAAGTACTTGTGCGGAGCTAACATGTTGTAGGTTTTGTGATCTCCAAGGTTAAAATCATTAAATTTCAATGTTGCGAGCTTATCCTGGTCAACGCGTACTGCACGCACCCATTTCGGAAGATACATGGTGATCAAGGTGTACTCAAAGTCTCTGGGTACACTTTCGCAGTTAATCTTGCTACTCAAAGGTGGTATGTAAACCGACAGAATAGGTGGGATCAGCTTGGCATTTGCAATATCGTCTCTGTGCTTTGTTCTTTTCTCAGTCGTGGTTCTGGAAGGTCCTACTTCATGAGAAATTGAGGGAGAATCTTGGAATCCTCCTATTGATGATGCTTGCATGCCTGCATACATCCTTCTTTCTGACATGACTCTCTCAGCCATTAATTCAATCAAAACTTCTTCAACTACTTTCTCAATAGTGTTGAGCTCGTACGACATACAAGCTTGGGTCCACTAGCTTAGGTGTGAAAATGAATTCAAAGACTATGAGGAACAGTATGGGAACAAGGCAATGATCGTAGGTTGAAGTAATCTCAAGTTTCGGGCTCAAAGTCTCATTTAGAAAAAATATTTTCGATGCGTAGTGCGACGAACTAAGTAGGGAAACTTAGCAACAGACGGCTTGCAACGGATAAGAGGCTACATTAACTGATGTTCTGTCCATATGGCATGGTCTAACGGTCTAGTGGTGAGCCATGAAGGAATTTCAACCCATTTGGAGTGGAATTTGAACGATTATATTGGCTTCCAATGACTATATTTATGTACCATGGTGAAGTGCCATAGGTTGTTGTTCTGATATCCCGACGAAGCTCGATTCCTGTGATTTTTCCTTCTGTGAAATTTCCTTTGGAGTCTTTTGTAAATTTTTGGTTTTTGCCCTCTTCTTACTTAGCTTCCTATATTTTTTCCCAGTAATATTTGTCTCGGTCATCCTTTTTCCATTCTGATTCTTATCTTCTCTTGACATAGTCACTTCGCGCTGCTTAGGTTCTTTCTTCAGATTCAAAGGTAATACTCCTTCATTATATGGATTGGGTATTTGGGTCTTCTATGGTTCCTCTAATGCTCTTATAAATTTGATACCCAAGTCCCTAGTGTTCAATGGCTTAGGTCTGTCCTCTTATTCTTTCATCAAGTAGGAGATCCTTCTAGACATAAATTCCATGAGTTCTTACTTCTTCTGTTCTAGAGCATCCTTTTCTTCTATTCTCCAAATTTGGTCTTTTTCAATCTAGATCCTGCCTAACAAATCTAGAAATGGGGCATCATCTTCAATGAATTTAATAACTTTGAATTATTCCTCTATCGAAGTTCCATGGGTACTCATAGCTATCTGGGTAATTATGTCACATAGGGTTACCATTTTTCCATTAAACAATCTGATGGTTCCTAGTGAAGGGACCAGAGCAGGCCTTCCTAGTGTTTCCCAAGTGCTTTATGTCATAATTTTCATCGATGTTCCCTCATCCAGAGAACAGTCAATGTTGAAGTCTCCTATTCTTACTTTGATTTTCTCCTTTTCTTTGAAGATCTCTTTCAAACTGTCATCCTTATGGTCATCTAGGGTTTCTTTTATTTTCAGTAACATGATCTATGATTCTTTCTAGGTTTCTTCTATAATTTTAGTCTCTTGATCTCCTTCAGAGTTTGCGTGTTCCATATTCATCTTTTCAGGTCTAGCAATCATTCTAGGGAAATCCAATACTTCATGGTCCATAGCTCTACAATAGAGGCAGCTAGGGTTTCTCCCAGGGCATTCCTTAGCAAGATGTCTTGGTCTTCTTCAATTGTAGCAAAGATCTAATCCTCTCTTTCTTTTCAATGATCCCCAACTCTTTTTGTACTGCATACTAGGATCATAAGGGCTAGCCTACAAAATTTTCTTTCTAGGGTCATGTATCCATTGGTTAGTCCAAAAACTCTTTCTATGCATAGGTGTAACATATCTTTCACTATTTCTATTCATATCAATCTTTCTTTTACCTAACAATGTTGTAGTTTTTAAGATGAGACAATCAAGCATACCTAAATCCATACGTTAGAAGTAAAAATTTTCACTTATTTGCTTCCATGGGGCACAAAGCTTTCAGATATAAAACTTGAACTATTCTTACCTTTACTAGAGGTTAGAGCTTACAGATATTACCTCTTTTCTATAGAAATTTCTTTATTAGGGCACAAAGTGTTCAGATATCACTTTGTTTCTTCAGTATCAACCTCTTTTCTTGTATCACTCAAAGTGACAGACCTTCTTTCTATCAACAAAATAGAAAAATCAGCATCAAAAACATTGGCAAAAGTAAGTTTGGCAGATGTTTCTATGGGCTTGATTTCATCTAGAATCTTACTATACATTTTACTGAATATTTTGGTAAAATATGAAATAGATTCTCTTTGTTTCCTTTTCAAAGAACCAAATTCAATGATATAATACAAGTAATCTTTCTTATCTCCCCAGTGTCTCAAAAAGGTATCATATAGTGCATCAATATCAGTAATAGAATTAGGAGGGAGACTTCTGAACCATTTCCTTGCTTCTCCATCTAAACTCTTCACAAAAAGTCTCATCCAAACATCTGCATGCTCCACTTTAAAATTAGCTACAAAACTGTATAAAGAATTTGAGTGCTCTTCGGCAGTGACTTCTCCCTCTCCATTAAATCTTGGAAAATACTTCATATAATAATTTGGTGGGAAAGCATACAATACTTGTGGTAAAATCAATGGTGCATATCTTTCTTGCAACAATTGCATCCATCTTGTTTACAACCATATTTGTCACAACTGGTGTTTGAACTTTAGGAATAGACAAAATTTGAGATGTAGAAAGGAAAATAGTCCCTTGGGTCGAAGAACTTGGTTGAGATGATGTAGGTTTATGATATCCAACTGATGAGATCAACAATTTCTTTTCTAAATTAAGATGGGAGGAAGGTTCCATAAACAAATGATTTTTAAAGGATCAAAATTGTGGTTTATCTTCTTCAGAAGAACTGGACTGAGGTGATGAAGATAAAATTTGATCAGGCTCAGTTTTAGTACCTCTGGTCAAATCCCTAAAATCTCTAGCTATAGATAAGGTGTTTGTTTGTTCTTCTTCAATAAGCTCAGAGAATAATTTCCATTGTTCTAAATTCATTTCAGAAATAGTTGAAGGAAAAGATATAGTTGAAGGTTGAACAATAGGTTTTGTTTCAATTTCAGGTACAACTTCTAGAGCTGGATATTTATCAATAGGTTTAGAATATTGTTCTTGAGTACTTTTAGATTTTCTTAATAACTTTTCAGGATCAAGCACTGCTGGAATAGGTTTAGGATATGGGTTTCTTCTGGTCACTTGTTTGTTTTTAGATGATGATAATGTTATAGGAGGTTTAAGTCCTTTTACTTCTCTTTTAGGAGCCAAAACTACTGTAGAGGAGTCACCAGGTGAATAATATACAGTCACACATAAATGTCTAAACTCTTTTCCACCATCAATATTTAGATCTGATCTTTGTCGTTCTCCCAAGGAAAATACTCCATGTCTTTGTCCCTAGAAACGGCGCCAAAAGATGTTAGTCCCTAGAGTTGCACTTCACTATGAGAGGGAAAGCTATGGCATCATCAAGTTATTGCAATGGTTTTATGGATAAATATTTGTATTGAGTTTTTGAAATGGTTTGAAGGTTGGGTCAAAGATAATGTAAAAGTATCAAACTTAAATAGGCAAGAGCAAATTCACATCCCATTGGCTTAGTAAATGGTAGTCAATTCAATAATCAGATGGAAAAGGCAATATGAAATATAAAGAAGTATGTAAGATTTCAATTTTTCGACTCACATAAGAAACTCTTGATCCCAAATATCATTCAAGAAGCAAGAGAAAAGTACTTGAAAACAAATCTGATTATGAACAAGAAAACAATAAATTATTCATTGTCTTACTCACAAACAAGATACATCATATGCTTAGCAAAAGATTAACATCCATTCAAGTAAGAAAAATATAGAAATATAGACAAGAATAGAAACATAACCATCGGATGTCCTTTTCCATTTAGTACCAAAATGAAATAGTTATTTGTATTACAATGTCTTCTAAAAAATGGCCCATGGTTCCCAACTAATCAACCCTTAATTATGTCAATCAAATCCCTTTTTATACACAACAATGAGCTTCCAAATATCCTACTTTCTAGATACACTTTAGATAAGATCCTATCTTCTAGCTAAAACTTAGGAGACATATTCTCATCCAGATAATTTAAATCTCTATAACCTAGTATTTAGAGAATTAATCTTGAATATAGACTACTTTATGATCTAATGAGATATTCAAATCTCACAAAGTAAGGAGTAATTCTGATGTTGAGTTGGTCCTCCAAGATGTCTTGAAGAGTAGATACTCCTTCTTGTGATGAGAAAAATCTTTACATTTTCGGAAATGCTCTGTCGATGTGTAGTTTATAATAACATTTTTCAAAATCTTAGCTTAGGCATCTTTGTATTCATCAAAAAGTCAAAAATTGTATGATGCCTCAGATTTTGAAACCTTCATTGTCTGATAGTGGAAGAACCTATGGTCTTTCTTTGTTTCAGCTTAGTTTTCAAAACCACATTATGCCAATACAATTTGATGTTTGCCTCTCTTACCTCTTTGAGAAAGGCATGTTGATCCTTCTTCTTCTTCTTAAGTTTTTGCAACTTATCTTTCTTCTTGGAATTCCATTGTTCTATCATCCACTTTTCTTACCTCAAATTCATGATCATGGTTTGCAATTCTTTCACCCTGTCTTTTTCATCCCTCATTTCTACTCTAAATTCAATATGGTATTCATCTGGAGTAGGTCGATTTAGGTCAATAGGAAACCTAGGATTTTTAACTTTGAATTCATACTTATGATCTTTTGAAGATGAACCACCAAAATATATTATGCTTCAACATTTTTCTGACATTTTCATCTCCTGGAAATCTTGCAGCTCCTTTGTCTCTAGAAAATGATCAAATTCTGGTTTGATCTCAACATCTACTAGATTGTCTTCAAGATCTATCGAATGTCCAATTTTTAGAGAGGACTTGGGTAAATTTTTGGAGTTTAGACTTAGATTTTTGGTTTCTCTAGTTACATGCCTCATTGGGTTCTTTGCAATTTTTTTACCCTTCTCATATTTCCTCTTTTTTTCCATGGATTCATTATAATATTCATCTACAAGATCCAATTTAACCGTTTTCATCTTGTGTGAAGAAGTTACATGTGACTGTCCCTTTTCCTCCTATGTACTTTCCACTGTATCATCATCAATGAAAATCACATTTTATTTCTTAATAGAAGGATTGAATGGGGCCTTTGAATTCAATATCATCTTATTTGTTTCCCTTGTTTTAGATTTGCTAAGATAATTCACCACTGGTTTATTATTTCTTGTCTTGCTCAACTTCTTACCTTTACCATATGCAACAGGTTCATCTTGTTTCTGTATGAACTATTTAAGCTTCTTCTTTGTTGATCCCCTGACATGGATTATTTTGTAGTATTTAATCTTGTCTTTTGGAACAAGGAACTCATCCTGAGTTTGAATATCCAATTATGACTTTGTTTTTAGTTTCTTTTTCTGTGTTCTGGTAATCTTAGCTACAGGGAAAACTTTATTTAAATTCTTTGTCTCCTACTGTAACTGCAAATTCCTTTTGTTCGATCGAGTTATTCTAGCCACAGATGAACTTTCTTTCATTGTAACAACAGGATTGTTAGGAACCTCTTTTACCTTTTTGTATTTATGCTCTAGAGGATTTTTATGCTTGGGCCTGTGTTCTTCAAAATTGAGTGATTCAATCAACCAATACCAAGAACGTTGGACTTCTCCCAAAGTATACATAACCAGGTTTTTGATCATTCTTTGGTAAAAAATACTTTTACTAGAAGTTGCAGGATGGGTTTGTATCATTTTAGACATCTTTGACAAGTTCTTTAATAAAAATAAAGGCAAACACAGAGGACTATCACCATTCAAATGCATCAGCAACCTAGTATGATCAGTATGGACAAGGGAAAATATCCCCTCACATGTAATGTACCTATGAATAACCATTAAAGCAGTCTACCATTGTTTTTGCATCCAACTATGTGGGATACCCTGACTCTAGTTAGGGATTTTGCATTCTAGAAGTAAAAACTGATTTACAATTTCCATAGTCAACACCTCCTTTTTCCACCATCTCTCTCCATACATTGATAACCTGAATGCAGTCCTAATCAAGTGTTATGTCACATGTATCAGAGCTTTACCCACCACTATCTTGAATCCATCAAATATTTGCGCAAACATCATGGATACCTGTTCATGATAACCTTGGAGTGTCAAACAGAAGTTAAACTAGCCTGCATCTCTGAACTTTTGTGATATTTGAGGATAAACCTCAAGAAATTCTACACCCTTTGGTTCTAATAGAGTGATTTTCCCACTTTTCTTAGGTGCCATGATATCAGTTATAATCTCTAAAGATATGAGGGTGCTTAAGGTTTCTATCAGGAAAAAATTTAGAACTTATGAAAATATGAAGGTTGCAGAAGAGTTCTATTGCCTTCAACACATGTATAAAATAACACACAGATACAATGAAGGACTCAGGTATCACATGTTAGGAATCATAACATGAAACCTGTGAACTTGCGATTTGATATGAGATTTAATGAGTACAACCCAATCCCTTTGAATAAGTATCAAAATTGAACACGTGACCTAATCTTAATCATAAATGATGTTGGATTTTAGGAAATGATCTCGAACATTCTCTGGCATGATCTTGGGAAGTTGGCACATATGAAACAATGATTACTCCTAGCACTACAAGAATAACGTTATTCTTGTAGAGACTTTTCCCTTTGTAAAATTTCAAATTTCAAATGGAAAATAGGACTTGCAATTTGATGGAAAGATCCTAAATGTCTAATTCTAACCTTAATCACACTAATGCATGTCATAAAACATTCAAAAAGGATAATGCAAGCACACTTTAAAGTTGTAGAAGAAGAAAACATAGTGTAAAACAATGCTAGGAAAGGGTAGGGCAAGGGAAAAGAATAGTTCAATAGTCATTAGCAAAATTAAGGACTAAAACCATATATAGCGAACATATGGTGACCATCCATGAAAGGATGCGTCCCTTGGATAATAAGTAACTATTTATTATTATTATTAATTATTACATATATTATTTAATAATCAATAATTATATTATTAATTATTAATTTGGGATAATGTCTTCCCAATGTTGTCAAAAAATCAACACTCCCTCTCAAAGAGGGAGACATTTTGCATCATGCCAAGTTTGTCTCTGAAGTATACACACTTCACCCTAGACTCATGACACATGTCTATCAATACTTGGAGATGTATCTCTCCCACTTGAATCGAGGAGAAATCCCCCCTACGACTCTCCCTTTGAGCCAGCTGACTCTCTCTGAGATCAAGCTCATTCTAGGTCCGCATGTGATAGCATCTAGCATCTTGAGTCTTTATAATTCCTTGTCAAATCACCATGACTAGGACAAATACCACACCATGGTCATTCACCACAGGTACGACCATGTGATCGAATGTCAGCTCGATGCTAACTGACAAGTGGAAAGCATATCAAGCACCTTGAGTCCATATTATTCCTTGTCATGATCAAGGAAGGACTACGTCTGGGCCCATTTACCACAAGTACACCTTTGTGATAAATGAATCCTATCTCCCTTGGTCTGCAGCCCAATATAGGAGAAGGTCTGTCTGATGCTTACTCAAGACATTGTAGCAAAAAAGGTCTGTCACGCATGGCAATCCCATGTGGACTTCTATAGGCTACTCCCTCTAGAAACACTATGTTAAGAACCAAATATCAATATAGCATAGAAAATCTTCAGAAAAAGTACTCAACGCCTTGAAAAAGAGAGAATTTCATATAATAAGCCTCATCGAGGGGGAAACCTCCTTTTACCCCACTTAAACGTTCAAGTACAAGATGATTCAAAATGAAAATGTCTCCTCGGTATATATAGGATACTAGGAGGTATAATTACAACTAATGGCCTAAAGCCGACATAAATAAAATAACATTACTAATCTAATATGCCCCCAATTAAGGGGTAATGAGCCAATATTACGGATTAACATGCCCCTCCCCTTGAGACAAGTGTTGTATGCAACGCTTGAGTAACTTTGGATGCTTTTGTATAAAAGACTCATCTTCCCAAGTGGAATCTTCAGCCGGTAGTTTCCTCCATTTAATGAGATACTCTGAAATAGATATATTCCTTGGTTGGCGAATTCTTGTGTCAGTGATGGCTTTAGGCTCCAATATCATTTTGCCTTCCTCATCAAGTTTTGGCAATATAGTTTGAATTGGGATCTTGTCACCTATAACCTTCTTTAAGCATGAAACATGGAAAACTGGGTGTACTCGTGAAGATGCAGGCAGCTCCAATTTGTATGACATAGTACCAATCTTTTGAAACACCTTATAAGGGCCATAGTACTTTGGTGATAATTTATTATCCTTCTTGGCTTGCTTGAGGGACATCTGTTTGTATGGTTGTTGTCTTAAAAATACCCAATCCCCTACTTCAAAACTTCTTTCACTACGATGTTGATCTGCTTGTTGTTTCATCCGATTTTGTGCCATGGTTAGGTTGTCCTTTAAGATTTGGAGAACTTGTTGTTGATTCTCAATGTGACCTTCCACTGCTTGAACCTTAGATTTTTATTTTAGAGAAGAAGTGATGGAAGGAGGGTGATATCCATAAAGTGCCATAAATGGTGTCATTTTTGTTGCAGTGTGAAAGGAAGTGTTATACCACCATTCTGCCAAGGGTAACCAT
>ML789406.1:331892-342059 GCA_009831015.1 Picea engelmannii
AAAGTTCCTATGAATACATCAATCAAGTGCTCATCTGGAATATCAGTTACCTTTATATTCAATCTTTGGAAGTTCTCAATGTGCTCGGTAACTGAACCCTTTTGCTTGATATTTATCAATTGGCTAAAGAAGGTATTGCTCCTGTATCCTCATAGTGTGCTATCATTTCTTCTGTGAAAATTGTCCAAGTGATGAGTGATGAGTGATTTGCGAGAAAAAAGACATCAATACCATACAAATTGATTAGGTTCTAAATATAAAGAATACATTTGTACCTTTTGTGTATGTGGCACATTATGGAGATCAAAGAATTTCTCCATCTGAAGTATCCATGTGATTGAGTCATTGCCATCAAACTTCCTCATATCAATCTTAGGAACGTGGTTGGTCTTCAAACCAAAGTTGGATTTTCTCCATTATTGATTCACCTTCCTTGTGTCCTCATCATGAATTTCATGGGATGCATTTTCACTTTCAGGTGTCTTCTCTGTTACGAAAATTTTCAATACCTCCATGATCTCCCCTTTCAAACCATTTATCTTAGTATCCAACTTAGCTTCCATTGAATCCATCTTAGTATCCAACGAATCCATATTATTTTGTAGTTCATTTATGTCCCTACGCATTTCTTCACCTTCATCAAGAGTCAAGTAGGATTTTCTGGAGGTTATTTGGTGTAGAAGTTCCCCTTTTGGGTGGCATGTTGGCCAAGTATCACTTTTGAACCTTGATTTTGAGGTGGTTCTGCTAGACAATATTTATTCTGTTGTATCTCCCAAGTTTTGGCTCTTCTGCATATAAAACTTTCTTTTAGGTAGTTCTTTGATATTTCTTCTCTGCAATGCCACAAGTCTGATCAAAATTGGATGTGCCAAGTGGTATTTATGGTAACTTCCTCACAACTTGCCGATTTTTGGCCTTTCTAGGAGATCTCACTTGTATAGAATGCCCCACACAAAATAATTGATATCAAATTCTAAAACTCACACCCAAAATACTACAGACTGTCCACGATCTAATGAAACCAGTCCCACTCAATTTGGATACTCTAGCAAGAAGTTATGATTGTTTTACTTAGAACACCTTCTTGATACTAGTCAATAGGACTAGTCAAATACCCTATCTTACACAAGGTGTATCTACAAATTTAAGATGACCCAGAAGCTGAAATTTATACCACAGATACCTTACTAATTTTTTTAAATGGCCTTCAGATTTCAGAGTTTGAAATGTTACAGAAATTTTTTTATAGAAAAAATTCCACAATGACTTATTTCAAGATGATTCTAGAACCCTATCTTGTACAGGTTGTATCTCCGAAAGTATAAGGCCTCAGGAGATGGATTTTTAATCCAACTTACCTTGATCCATCTACTAAATATCCTCCAAGCCGTTCCTTTTGAAACGTTGTAGAAAAAATGTTATAGCTAAAATTCCACGGTGTCTCAGATGTAGCAGTGAAACCCCAAGACCTTGAGCTCTGAAACCATATGTTAAGAACCAAATATCAATATAGCATAGAAAATCTTCAGAAAAAGTACTCAACGCCTTGAAAAAGAGAGAATTTTAGATAATAAGCCTCTTCGAGGGGGCAACCTCCTTTTACCCCACTTAAATGTTCAAGTACAAGATGATTCAAAATGAAAATGTCTCCTTGGTATATATAGGAGACTAGGAGGTATAATTACAACTAATGGACTAAAGCCAACATAAATAAAATAAAATTACTAATCTAATATTCCCCCAATTAAGGGGTAATGAGCCAATATTAGGGCTTAACACACTAAGGTCAACTCCCCATAGTGTGTGACGTCAAGGTCAACTCCCTTGACGTGTCCTCATGTGCTCTCCAAAAGGGACGTTGGGATATAAGCCCAAACCCACTTATCCCTCTTAGATAAGTGTCTTAACGGATCAACTCAACTCAGTCACATAGGAGTATGATCTGGAGAATGTATGTCACACATGGCACTCCCATATGGACTTCTAGAGGCTACTCCCTCTAGAAACACTAGGTTCAACTCCCCATAGTGTGTAACGTCAAGGTCAACTCCCTTGATGTTTCCTCATGTTCTCTCCACAAGGGACATGTCCTCATGTGCTCTCCAAAAGGGGAATTGGGCTATAAGCCCAAACCCACTTATCCCTCTTATATAAGTTTCCTCACAAATCAACTCAACTTAGTCACATAGGAGTACAATATGGAGGATGTCTCAGGAAGCTGGAAACATCAACACTCCCTCTCAGCAAGGGAGGCATTATTTTCCATGCCAAGTTTGTCATGGAAGTAATTGAACTTTTTCCTGGTAAGGGGTTTGGTAAGAACATCAAAAACTTGCTCATATGTAGGAAGGTACTACGCCAATACGGCCTTCCTCTACACCATGTCTTGTATGTAATGGTACTTGATCTCAATGTGTTTCGATTTGTCATGAAACACTAGACTCTATGAGAGATTCACACAACTTTGGTTATCACAATGAATAATGGTGGAATCCAACACATGTCCAAATAAATTTACAAGGATCTTATTAAGCCACACTGCTTTGTGGACTTCCACACTCAATGCAATGTACTCTACTTCTACGATGCTCAAATCCACAGAAGTTTGTCTCCTGCTACACCAGGAAACTATGTAATATCCCAAAGTGAAGAAACACTTGGAGGTGCTCTTCCTATCCACTGTTCTCCCTGCCCAATTAGAGTCAATATATCCCAACAATATCATGTCAATACTGGAAGTATATCTCAAACTACTTCCAATTTTTTGCCTCACGAGTATCTCAACACATGCTTCACAACAATCCAGTGTGTTTGTCTCGGCTGACTCATAAAATGGCTAAGTTCACTCACAGCATATAAAATATCTTGTTTTGTTTTAACCATATATATCAATGATCCAATCAACTTTATGTACAGGGTTAGATCAATATCGTCAGAATCAGAAGAAGACACACTTAGTTTCTTCAGATTCGTCACCATTGGTGTAGTCATGGGCTTACAGTTCAACATTCCAAACTTATTCAATATCTCAGCTGTGTACTTCCTCTGACTCAGGAAGATCTCATCAGTTCTCAGCCACACCTCTAGTCCCACGAAGTAGGGCATCATACCAAGGTCCTTCATCTCAAACTCAGAGGCCAATGCATACTTGCATTCAACAATAATGATCTCTGTACTGGTGAGGAATAAATCATCAACGTAGAGGACCAAAATCACAAACTCATCATTAACAGTCTTTCAGTACAGGTTGGGATCAACAACACTTTTATTGAAGCCCAAATTCATTAGGTGTACATCAATCCTCCCATACCAAGATCGAGGTGCCTTCTTGAGTCCATACATGGCCTTCTTCAACCTGCACACATGAGAATCCTTCTCATGTATCAAGAAACCATTTGGTTGCTTGATGTATACTTCTTCCTCAATATCTCCATTAAGAAAGTTCATCTTCACATCCATATGATGTAGTCTCCAACCCATGGGTATTGCAAGGGAAATAATCATTCGGATAGAAGTGTATCAAGCAACATGAGAAAATGTCTCCTCATAATCTATTCTCTCCACCTGAGAGAATCCTCTAGCAACAAGTCTCTCTTTGTGCTTCTCAATGCTCCTGTCAATTGTGTGTTTGATCTTATAGATCCACTTGAAAGTCACTACATACTTCCCCTTGGGTCTCAGAACAATATCCCACACATCATTCTTCATGATGGATAAATACTCCTCCATCATGGCATCTCTCCATACTGGTTGACTAGATGTTTCCTCATAATAGGAAGGCTCAGAATCAATGATGTGGCTCATAGTTGTGGCATAGAACAAATATCTATGAGGTCTCTTTCTCTCTCGAAAGGTACCATGAGGAGTTGCATGTCTATCTACCTCTTGCAGAGTCTAATGAGCCCATACAAGTCTCTTCTGACCTACTGCAATATCTCTGGGAACATCAACTGGAGCTATAGGATCAATGAGATCAATTGCATCAATAGGCTCAATTGTATCCCATTGAACTACTGGAGGGTGAGGAAGAGAAGGCACCATCTCTTCATGTCTCTCACTATGAATCTCCATCTGAGATCCTGTAGATCTCCTGAAGGCTACCTCCTCCTCAAAGGTAACATCTCTTCTCACCTCAATGTGTCTCTGACCAGGGTTGTAGATATGGTATGCCATAGAAGACTCATTGTACCCCACAAATGTACCCTTTCTTTCTGAAGGGTTTAGCTTGGTCCTTTTCTCTTTGTGTACATGAATGTATACTGGACACCCAAATATCCTAAAGTGTCCAACCTTAGGATTCACTCATGAATTGTGTCCATACTACACATCCCGCAGTTCCCTCGTGGAACATATGTCTAAGACATATTGAGGTTCCCTCATGGAACCAATTTCTAAGACATATCAAGGTTCCCTCATGGAACCAATGTCTCAAAAGACATATCGAGGTTTCCTCGTGAAACTAATGTCTTGGTTCCTTCATATGACCGTCTGAGGCACGTCAGTATGAAGTCCAAATTCCCCCCTACTAGTCCACATAGGACCCTCTAGGGAGAATGTCTCATGATGTTGCCTCAAACATCTATAGGACACATTGAGGTTCCCTCATTCTATGAGAACCCTCTTTACCTTGTTCAAATCGGTTGCAATTAGATGTGTTGTAACCTATAAACTATAACACGGACACATCTTATATTCATTCTTCTGATCCTATGTCTCTTTCAGCCATGAACTCAAATGGATTCTACGATCATTGCGAACCAACCTTGCATGCTTGAGAAGGTCGATTCACTACTTACATAACTCAAGAAAGAATGTAGAGCTATAGGGCTAATGCCAAAAATATGCAAAATTTATTATGTAGGATTCAAAGAGAAACTTGTCACTATAACTTGTTGGTGTCAAGCTCATGCATCCACTCAATGTCCATCCATTACACATACCCATTTAATTTGAGACTCATGCCATTGGGTGTTGCGAACCACAACAAAATCATAACCTTGGAGTAGTGAATGGGAATCTCGATCAATGGAATAATCCAAATACCTCACCATTCTGATAATGCATGTCCACGCTAATGGGGCTCCCACAGCCACATAGGTAGTCACTAGTAATTCTCTAACTAACCCATTAGGATAATAATGATTCATCATCACTGCAAGTGTACCGCATATGAACATCCACAATGTTAACGTTACTAAAACTAGAATTGGATATGATTTAATGGTATTGTACACCAGAGAGAATGATCTCAACAGATAAAGGCCCCATCCCAATAATGGATGTATAGTTTTGGGTATCAAAAGAAAAGGAACAAAATAACCTCCCTGCAGGTATGATGTTACTAGTTCTTTCACAACCATAGGATGCCTTCAGTACTTCCTCTCAGGGCCTCTATAAAAATAGCTATTTTTTTTTTACATTGACACTAAGTTCCCTAACTTTGATCATGATCATAATTACCAGGTATATAATTACCTCCATCATGAAAATTGGTATTTATTCGTCATATCCTATTGTATCTAAATGTTGTTTGTGCCAAGGATGCCCAATGACAATATAGGCCATGACCACCAGTACCAGGGTTTAACCCACGAAGCCCCTGAGAATGTGATAACATTGTTGGGTCCACATGGTACGTTCCATATAAACTTCAAATAGTAATAGGATGTGTCCATTTGGTATCCCAATAGAAGCCGATAAAACCCATTATGATTGGTTCCATTTGTTGTTGGATGGAGCATGGGTTTTTCCAACAAATCGTATAGTTTGTTGAGTGTGAGAGAAAAACACTTATCGAAATTGGGTTGGTATTTGTATGGATTCTCCATGTTATCCATTGTGACTACCTTGGATCCGTCCCCATGTAGTTTTTTCGTCCATGAATATGGAATGTCTCTTGATGCAATGACAACAAGGTTTTCATCCACACTGAGCCTACGGAGGGACCGAAGCATTACACACACTACAATGTAAAACTCGTAATCTGTTGGGGTTTCCATATACATCATTGTTGCATACACATATCTTGCGGGTTCCTTCTCTACAATCACCGTATCCCATGCATGAATTAACTTTATCATACATATAAATGAAAATCACATTTGATTACAAGAATATTCAACCCTCTGACCAACTAAACCCATAATTGTAGATACTGTTGCACCTAATATAACCCAAAAATATCTCTGGTCATTGCGAGAAATCAAATAATGTGTCACAGAACTCGATAGCTTTGACAACCATAAAGCGTACAAATTAGGAAGGACATTGTGGAATATGAATCAGTCTCCCTCGTCTAGCTCCCACAAATAACAAATAATATATTCTCCTACTCTCATATCTTTTTATCTCACTGGGCCCTCCCATGAGGGAACCAGGCCCAATCTCACTCTGGTACCATGTTGAATTTCTATATGAGATGATATATGATAGATATGTTATTTCAATGATGAGTGTTCCATATATAGAGAACATATGGTGACCATCCATGAAAGGATGTGTCCCTTGGATAATAAGTAACTATTTATTATTATTATTACTTATTATATATGTTATTTAATAATCAATAATTATATTGTTAATTATTAATCTAGGAGAATGTCTTCCCGATGTTTTCCAAACATCAACAACACTACCCCTTGTGTCCACATGGGAATAATCATCCCACACTCAAACTGAAGCTGACAAAGCCACCTGGTTCATTGAACGAATCCAGCACATCTGCCAATAGGTTCAGGATATTTTGCAGAATTCCAATGCCAAGTACAAGCAGTGCCATGATCAACACCAGGTGCCACACAAGTTTTAGGTGGGAGATAAAGTTTGGCTGCATTTGCAGAAAGAACACCTTACAAAACCCCATCGAAATCTCCATCTACTCCGCTATGGAACTTACACCATCACCAAGGTTGTGGGTGACAATGATTTTGAGCTCAACATTCCCCCCTTCCTTAGCGTGCACCCAATATTTAATGTGGACTTCCTTCGGCCATACTTTCCACCAATATTGGACACCTTAGAGATAGAATAAAAATTGACACTGACATATCTCAACCCTGACTACATGGAAAATGCATCCACTGATCATATCATGGAAACAAAGGTCAAGGGTACTCACCAACAGAAGCTTCAACTTTATTGTGTTGTCAAAGCAAGGCATCTCCTACACCAAGGCAAGTTGCTCACTTGGGGTCAAATTCAACAGAAATTTCCTCATATGATGGGGGAAATCAACACAATGGATACCATTTCTTCCTAATGGGGGAGGATTGATCTAGGTGGATATTGATGAACACCCACCTCTTCCAACTAGCTCACATACAATTTTCATCCTGGAAATTTGTTTCTATCTTTTTGGGTCCTAAACTTTCGGGGCCGTTTGAGTCCCTAAACATAATTTTTTGGGCTCACCACAATCACACTAAAGACATAGTAAGAGTGTGAATAAAAAAGTGTATTTCTCGGATATAAATTTCCAATGGGATATCGTGCAACTAAAATGGATATCGTATGCAAAAGTTACAACCCCGGGAAGTTGATGTACCAACTTACCCCATCGGGGCCCACATGGCTTTTGGCACTTCAGCTCCTAGGGTTAGGTTTTTGGGTTTCTAGGGTTTTCTGATTACTTCTTTGATCCGTATTTAGGAGTGGAACAAACTAATTAATAGACTGAATACAATAAACAGAGATATGAAGAACATCACAAGTATCCACTGAACAATATCTTCTATTGAATAAATGAAATAGGTTGAAACTGTAAAACTGTAGAATTGAAACACTTGCTCAAATGGTGGTAGTTATCTCAAAGAAGAGATGTGGTTGTTGTGCGCATCCGTCTGAGATGAATGATTACAATGAGGCTTGAGAGGGATTTTTTATACTACTCATGAATTCCAAAACCATAGACATCCAAAAAACCTAACCCTAGGAGGTGAAACACCAAAATTTATGTGGGCCCCTATGGTAAGTTGGTACCTCAACTTCCCAGGGTCATAACTTTTTCATACAACCTCTGTTTTAGGCGTGTGATAGCCCATTGGAAAGGTATTTTAGAGAACTACATATTATTCCATCAAAATATGACTTCGTCTATAGTTTGACTATGGTGATACAAAACAAACATTGTTAAGGGCCCCAAAATGGCCCTGGAAGTACAACAATATGTGTTGACATAAAAACATACAAAATAATCCAGTTGGATTAGGCGGGAAGCCACCAGTATCCACATGGAATATGTGTAGGGCTTCATACAACCTTGAAAGTGTAAAAACCACCATTACGCAGAAGTACATAAGTACATGTTGAAATAAAAATGTCAAGAGGAGCCAGTTGGAATAGGTTGGTGGCCACCAATATCCACCTGGATCAGCCTCCCCCCTTAGGAATAAATGGTCTCCATTTCATTGAATTCCCTGATCAAGTGAGGAAAATTTTGTTGAATTTGGCCCCAGGTGAGCCACTTTCCTTGGTGTAGGATTTTCCCTACCTTGACAACCCGATATAGTTGGATCCTCTACTGGCAAGTGACCTTGACCTGTGTGTCCACTATCTGATCAGTGGATGCTTGTTCTATGCAATCAGGGTTGAGATTTGTTGGTGCCAGGTGTTCTATGATCTCTGAGGTGTCCAACAATGGTGAAAAATATGGTCAAAAGAGGTCCACAGTGAACACTAGGTGCAAGTCAAGGAAGGGTGGAGTGTTGAGCTCAATAGCATTGATACCCACAACCTTGGTGATAGTGTAAGGCCCATAACGAAGTGGGATAAGATTTCGATGGGGCCCTATGAGACACTCCTTCTGGAAATGTAGCTAGACTTTGTCTCCAACCTGAAACTAGTGCAGTACCCTATGTTGATCATGGCACTGCTTGTACTTAGCATTGGGTTTATGAAAAACCTCATGGACCTGTTGGCAGATGTGGTGAATCCACTCAATGAATCTGGTGGCTTTGTCAGTCTTAACTGAACATGGGAAGATTTTTTCTGTGTGGTGGAAAGAGGTAGGGCAACATCCATGGAACCCAAGGGTTGGAATCCCATCCCCACCTGAAATGGGCTATGGCCAGTGGAGCTATCGAGAGCCATGTTATAATTATGTTGAACATAGAGGAGACTCTCATCCCATGTACATGGGTGCTTAGAGTTCTACATGCATAAGTTGTGCACAATCATCTGATTGATGACCTTTGTTTGGTCGTCTGTTTGGGGGTGGAAAGAAATGGATTTAGTGAGCTTGGTTTCCAATGGTGATCAAGGACTCGACATTGAGGAACATGTTGTCCCAGTGGGAGATGATGGTATTTGGTATCCCAAAATGGACATGTTATCCCCGATATCTAGGGATAACTAGGAGATCAGGTCTCGAGGCCCACATGGTCCTATACATGGAGTACCGAGAGCAGGAGTGACTTGAGCATGGCCTTGGAGGGACCATCTTTCTTCTTCTCAGCCAGACTTTTTCCTTTCAGCAGTAGCAACTTCCATCACTACCGGCCTGGGCTTGCATCAGAGAGGGCTCTTGCTCCATGAGGTAATTGGTCTGAGCTATCATGGTATGTGTCATATTTGATCATTATAACCTTCTTATATATGCATTAGGTTCCTTTCATTTCGGATGACTGCTTGGATCTTACACTAATCCACTTGACCATTGTTGGGGTGATTAATGGGGCAACTTAGCAAGCTAGTATTCATGGGTTTTGGTTAGCCACGAAGGG
The DNA here is from genome assembly GCA_009831015.1 of Picea engelmannii. Taxonomy (NCBI): domain Eukaryota; kingdom Viridiplantae; phylum Streptophyta; class Pinopsida; order Pinales; family Pinaceae; genus Picea; species Picea engelmannii. The sequence continues at coordinate 341,615 of ML789406.1, forward strand.
GGATTTGCAGAGCCATCATCTGCTCCCATCATCACTTTTTCATCTTATACCCCGCTCATCCATCCCATTCCCCTAGTCTGGCCATTAGGATGACCTTCCAGGGTACATCTTGTCTTGTGGGAAGAAGGGGCTAAAGGCCCAGGGGGTAAAAGCAGTTGATAAAAGATAAAAGCCATAGGAAATGAAAACCTAGAGATGCTTCACCCAGGGGATCCCCAAGAAGGCAATAAAAAGCCTCTCGATAAGAAACTAAGGGACCCTAAGAAAATGACAAAATTAATAAATGCAAGACCTAACCAAGGGGATGGGAGGTCTCATCATGAGCCGGCCCATTATGTTCATAGGTATTTAGCAGTATGACATTGCCACCATCTGGTCACCAAACCAGGGTAGTGACCTTTGGTTGCATGGCCAAAGGAAAGGGGGTCTCATCACGAGCCAGCCT